>DF358481.1:0-10333 GCA_000787875.1 Solanum virginianum
ATGAAATCTAGATTCTTCCTTGGTACATAGAGGCTCTTACCAACTCTGACAAAACTATTAATTGTGTTTCCACTATTTCACATGTTCATATGCTCCTATACATAGTCACTTGCAAACCTGCATACATACCTGGATACCAAGATACACGAGTTCGTTCTACTAAATAAAGTTCATGTGTTGTTCTACCTCCTATGCACTTCATTATTTATGTAATCTACTCCTTTCATTATGGTGTTGTTTTTTGTAATTATTTACATGTCATAGGCTGTATCAACAGTCCTACAGTTCCAATATTATGACCACCAAAATAAACATCTCAAAAGTAATTGAAAGATAAAGTATATTGCTTATCGATGGGTGGTAACCCGAGGGGTGGAAGAATCACCTAGCCAGGGTCGATCCTATCATGGGGGGTAGCCCAAGGGGTGAAAGGAAAAGCCTATCCAGGGTCGATCCCGATATAGATTTACCATTGATCAGCTGGTCATTTGTATTACATGCTGTGCACAACTTATACAGTATAAAAAGAACATAAAGTACAGGATCCCACAGTATAACTACATGTGGTCTCTTATCCTTACACCAGTGCATAGTTTCATTTGAGTTGTTACTTCATATACAATATTTTCTGCCTTACATATTCAGCATATTATCTCGTACTGACGTCCCTTACGGGGGACCTGCGTTTTATGCTGTAGGTACAGGTGCTAGTAGATCTCTCCAGTAGGAGTACAGGGTATCCAGCTTCTGTTACCAAGCTCCAGGTTGCTTCGAAGCTTTGTGTGTCTAGAGATTATATTTTTGTATTGTATAGTTGGTAGAGGCGGGGCTTGTCTTGACTCTTATCAGTTGCTTGTCACTATTTAGAGGCTTTGTAGACTATGTAACTTAAAGTGTAGTTGAGGCGGGGCCTGTCCTGACCCTTATCAGATACTTTTCCTTATCTAGAGACTTTGTAGACTATCTAAATTAAAATGTGGTCATGTCTCATACTTTAGACATCGTGGACTCAACGACCTTGCCATATGCATTTCCTTTTGGCTTGTTATTACCGTTTACTTTATTAAAGGCATATTAAATGTAGAAATCTATTATAATATGTATAGAAAATGCATGGACACAAATTGATTCTCCCGAGTCTTATCAGCTACGGGTACCAGTCCTCCCTAACGGGACTTTGGGCGTGACAATGTGCCTGACACATGACCTTAATAGGAACCTTAAAGGAAAGTAAATAACAATGCAATATTCATATTGTAATAGCTATTACAGTTTCAAATTCAAATAAAGTCATCTTATGTGCCAGGCACATGCCTTCATTTGCCTTAGCCAAATTTGCATCTGCCCAACACTTAAAATATTTTCTGCTTGCCTCCACATTTAATTTATTTTCTTATTTCTTTGCCACTTCGTGCTAACACTTAAATCAACTTTGTCTTGCCATCATTAAGTCCCACAACCTTATCTTTTCAAGCCAACATTCATCCATGCCTTACCAAGCCATAGTCTTGTTAAGCGACATGCTGCCTTGCCTTACCGATACCACTGCCTTGCCTTCTACTTAAATCTGCTTAGCTATCACTCCAATATCCTTGGTCATTATTTTCAAGCTCACTTACCAACACTCAAGTAGCTAGAAAACTTTGCTACACTACTTTATACTTAGCAGCACAACCATATTACATTACTTCGTCAAATACATGCTAAAGCCAATGTAGAACTTTTTTTCATATTTTTGCCGACGTCGCTTAATTAGATGAGGGTCAAACAAATTACCCTCAGCTTTTGAACTCAACGCCCTCATCAAGACTGTTTTGAGCTAGTCCTCGATTTGGTCATCGAATTGCCATAAGTCCTTTGCCTTTTCCCAAACAACATCTGCAATTGACTTTTCTTTCCAATGCACCAAGAATTTTGTCTTAGTGCTTTTCTTGCTTTTGCCCATAACCTAGTGATCTAGCATCTTTTCAATATTAGCATCAAACTGAATTGGTATCGAAGAATGAACCTTTTTGTTTTGTTCATATTTAGATCATCAATATCTGCAAAATAAGGTTTCAAGAAACTAACATGGAAGATTGGGTGAATCATCAACCTTTCTGACAGCTTCAACCTATAAGAGACTTTACCTACATTTTGAACAACTTTAAATGGGACATCATACTTAGGGATCAATCCCCTATGCCTTACCTTACTTGTAATCTATTTCTGGATTTATGGAGCAAGTTTCAGTAATACTTGGTCACACACATTGAACTACAGTGAGCACTTGTCTTGGTCAACATATTTCTTCATGCACCGCTGAGCCTTGCGCAAGCTGTCTTATTTCTCACAAATCATTTCATGCCTATCCTTACTCAATTTCTCTAACTTGCTGTCATAAAGTACCTTAAGTATTTTTCCAACAAGTGATTTATTCTTTTTATTTGCCGATCAGTTTGTGGGTGATTTCAGCAGAGAACTTCAATTTGATTTCTATCATATTGAGCAATATTTTTCAAAACCCGCCTATAAACCTGGTGTCTCTTTCACTCACAATGTCATCCGAAATATCAAAATACTTAGTCATATTTTTATAAAATAAATCAACAATAACTTTTGATGAACACAAATTAAGTATAACAACAAAGATAGAATATTTTGAGAATCTATCTACCACCACTATTATAAATGCTTTGCCTCAACTTTAGAAAATTCAGAAATGAAATCCATGCTTACTGACAACCATGACCTTTTAGGAATAAGGAGAGGCTACAACAATCTTATCTCCTTCTTACTTTCAGTCTTGTCTATTTGATAAATATGACAAGTCTTCGCGTATGCCTCTATCATTTTTCATCTTTGGACAAAAATAAACTCAAGACAGTAATAATAACATTCTTTCAACATCCAGATGACTAGCCCATTTAGTGTGATGCGCATCTCTCATCACGTTTCTACGCAGTTCACCACTATTCAGTACCATGATTCACCCTCTTAAAATGGAACATATCGTTCTCATGGTACCACTTCCATGTCTCTTCTTTGACTTGATTTATCCACTTTGCATATAAAGAGTCATTCAATGGATAAAACTTGATCTTGTCAAGGAAGTTAGTTTCAAGCTTAGAAGTTGAATACACTGCAACAAATAAATCTTTTCTGCTCAATGCATCTACAACTTGATTGTGTCTCCTCGGCTTATATTCCTACATGAAATCATGTTCAGCTCAAAACTATTACCAATGTGCTTGTTGGTCTTAATTTCTTCCGAGTCTTGAAGAATGAATTAGCCACATTATCAATTCTTATCACAAAGTGAGTACCCAGCAAGTATACATGTCAAGTCTGCGAGTAATGCACAAAAACAATCATCTTTTTTTCATGAGTGGAGCATCTCTATTCAGCATCATTCATTCAACTTTTTTCTTTCAAAGGCCATTAGATGACCTTCCTGCACTAACACGCCCCTAACTGGTTTGTTCGACCCATCAGTGTGAGCTTCAAATGGCAATTCAAAATCAAACAACTTTAGTACTATCTCTGATGCAATAGCTTCCTTCAAATTTTGATAAGCTTCTTCATAGAAAACTGATCATACCCACTTGACGTCTTTCATCAATAAATCAGTTAATGCTACTTTCTTATTTGAATATCCAACAATAAATTTTTGATAGTAATTAGCCATCCCCAAGAATGGCCACAAATTCTTTACACTTGAAGGTGCCTGCCAGTTAATAATGACTTGCACTTTCTTAGGATCCATCTGAACTTGCTTTGGAATAACCAAATGCCCAAGCATTTTTTTTCTCTTTTTGAGAGAACTCACACTTTTTCATTTTAACATAAAATGTGAACTTCCTCAAACTAGACAAAACTATTATTAAATGTTTCACATGTTCATCTAAAGTTTGACTATAAATAACTATGTCATCTAAGTAGACTACAATGAAGTCATCAAGGTACTCAAATAGAACACCATTCATTAAGTTGTAGAAAGTAGCTAGAGCATTAGTCAGCTCAAACGACATTACAATAAATTCATATGAACCATACCTAGTTACACAAGTAGTCTTAGGTTCATTACCCTTTGCTATTCTGACCTATCTATGGCCTGACCTAAGATCTAACTAGTAAACCAACATGCTTTGTTTAACTTGTCAATCAGATCCTCTACCAAAGGGACTAGGTACTTGTTCTTCATAATTACTTTGTTCAATGCCCAGTAATCTATATACATCCTTATCGACCAATCTTACTTCTTTTGAAATAAAATTGCCGAGCCATAAAGAGCTTTTGAAGGGTGAAGTAGAGTGACTTCCAATAGTACATTCAATTCTTTTATTAACTCAGCCAACTCTTTAAGATCTATTCGATTAGGAGCTTGTGTAGGCGGTGTAGAGTCTGGTAGTAACTCAATCTTGTGATCAATATCCCTCCTTGGCGGCAGTGTCTTTGGCAACTCTTATGACATTACATAACAAACTATTTAAGAATTTCTGCTACACAATTAGGCACTTCAACTTACATATCAGGCTTCCCTTCAACCAAGATAGTGAGAAAAGTTTCATTACCCTTCCTCAACCCTTTGTTCACAGCAAGCATGACAGTCCTGTACTTAGCAACTCTTTCGACTTCTCTATATGGATGAACAACCTTTAAGAGGCTTGGATTGGTTTTCTTCATGATCATTACTCCATCTAACTGAGGAAAAGGAATAAATTTGTACTTCTTCAAGAAATCAATCCCAAGTATGATCTTAAAATCTCCAAGAGGCATTACCGTTAGATTATGTTTTTTCGTCCAACAACCTGTTAATATAAATTTCATTAGATGAATATGCCAGTTGTGTTGTACAACCAAGGACAAGATAGTTCTCACAGTGGGCATCTTGACCACGGGAGAGAAAGTCTCATGGAAATCAAGGCCCTCTATTTGAGTGTAACCCTTTACTATCAGGCTAAATTTAAACCTTCTAATGTCTCCATTGGACTCTAACTTCACTTTATACACCCATCCACAATCAATTGGAAATTTTCCTGGAGGCAGTGGAACCAAATCCCAAGTGTGATTGTCTTGAAGAGCTTGTATTTCAGATCTCATGGCTTCAATCCATCTAGGATCTGTAATAGCTTCTTGGTAGGATGATCGTTCTTGAATGACTGAGAATGCTTTTAACTAATGTTGATGAGATGGAGATAAATCATCATAAGACACATAGTTGGATATGTTATATGTATTTAATCTAGTATAAGGCTTGAAAAGATAGTCTGATAGCCAAAGAGGCTGATGAAAAACTCTACTGAACCTCCTTGGAGGTGAGGCTTGAACTGAAATAGTAGGCTATTCAGTAGGATTGGACATTTGATTAGGAATGGGAGCAATACAAGGAGAGGGTAAATTGACAAACACAAGTGGGATAAATACAGGTACAAGCGTAGTAGAATTATCAGAGGAAAGGTCTAACTTAATCAAGAATTCAGGACAAGAAAACATATCAAAAGTAATACACTCACTAGCCGTAGAATGATCCTTAAAAGGAAAAGAATTCTAATGAAATACAATATCCCTATTGACAAAAAACTGTTTGTTTACTGAGGTCAAATAGAATGTAGCCTTTTGTGACACTAGAGTATCCCATAAAATTACATTTACTGTACTAGGTGCAAACCTATCTATTTTGGGTAATGTGCTAGCATAACATAAACATCCTAGTATTTTTAGGTGTGAAAAAGAAGGTTTCTTCTGAAAGAAAATTTTATATGGTGATTTTCCTGCCAATATTTGGGATGATAATCTATTAATGATGTAGATAACTAATAATACAATGTCCTCAAAATTTTATAGGAATCCCTCCTTGAAATCTTAGCGTTCTTGATGCCTCTAACAAGTATCTGTGCTTTCTTTCAATAATATCATTTTGTTGTCGAGTGTAAATACATGTTCTACAATGAATGATTTTCAAATCCTTGAATAATGTTTGCATTTGATCCCTAATAAACTCCCCATTATCGTTTGTCCTAATATCTTGAATTGAGTATGAACCATCTTAAAAAAATATTTGAGAATTATTAAAACATCACACTTGAATTTCAACAGAAAAATTCAGGTAATCCTTGAAAAATCTTCAATGACCGTAAGAAAGCACTTGTTCCCATATTCATAAGTTGGAGTACTATATGGACCCCATATATCCAAATATAGTAAAGCAAAGACCTTTTTTTAACCTAGTACCATTGTTCTTGAATGAAAATCTAGTGTGTCTAGCTAATGGACAAATCTCACAGCCTTGTAAGCAAATTTATAATCGTTCGATGTATAGCAAAAAATATCCTTTATTGACTATATTGGAGCATGAGCTAATCTTTTATGCCACAACATGATATCTCCTTTACCATCATGAGCTGTAAATCATCTTGCTTCTGTACAATGTGTGTTTCCTATCTTAGATATGTCTGATGAAACCAAAAGATAAAGTCTATCATCCTCCTTATTAATCCCCTTCAGCCTCCTAGTGAAAATGTCCTTGAATAAGCAAAATCCAGGATAGAAAGATACAAAACGGCGTAATTCTCTAGTCAACTTGGATACTGACAGAAGATTATACTGAAAATCTAGAACAAATAGTACAATTTGTAGCTTTTCTGTCGCAGTTATCTTACAAATTCCAGTATGTGTTACTAAAGTGATTCTTTCATTTGGCAAATGAACTCTTCTACCATGTTCCGATCTAACAATTTTATATCACTTATGATAGAAAAATTAGAAGTCATGTGATTAGTTGACCCATTGTCAACTATCCATTTTGGATCTTCTATTTTAATTTTAGGACTATGATTTTTACCCGTCATTCCTGCCATGTTAGCCATTGCATCATATTGTTTAAGATCCTGGTTGAGCATTTCAAGGATATGTTCATGTTGATCTCCTGTCATATGAAATGCTCTGGAAAGTTTTCCTGTTGCCATTTTATCAAGCATTTCTTCTTTGTCTCTGCTCCTAGATGACATGTTAACTTGTTCATTCTCAGTATATACATTGTATGCAATATTCATATTATCCTTCTTCTTGAATTTCTAATTAGCTGGGTACCTATTTAGTTGATAATGGTCCCTCTTCACATGTCCTTATTTTAGCTTGCAAAAGTCACACTATTGTTCCCATTTTCTCTTACTCTTTTGATACTGATGGTTTTGTCCTCTATTATATTGATAATTGTCTCCCTTTCTTGCTATAAGTGCTACTAATTCTGTACCATTTATAGATGAACTGGTCATAGTTCTTTGGCTTTCTCTTTCAACAAGCATGACATATGACTTATTAAGACTAGGAGTTGGCTTAGTCATTAGTATTTGACTTCACGACTCATCGTATGTTTCGTTTAATTTTATTTAGAATTGCATCAATTTTTGTCGATGCATATGAGCACAAAAGTCTCTAAATCTAGGACAGTCACATGGTGGTGGCACAATGCTATCAAACTCATCCCATAAGTTGCATAATTTTGAAAAATATATAGGAATACTATCGCTTCCTTGCATTGAACTTGTTGTATTCTTATGTAATTGATTGATTCGTGAAACATTTACCTTGTCAAAACGTTCACATAAATCATCCAGCACACCTTCACACTTGTTGCATATACAATTCATTATACAATTTTGATGTCACTGAGCTCATAATCCATCCCTGTATGACAGCATTGCATCGATCCTATTGATGCCCTAGCTCAGCTCCAAAATGTAACACACAGTAAAATTACCAAAATACTCCTAGAGTAGAGACATGTGCATAATGCGTCTTCCCATGCTCTGTTTGTAAATTCGAGGCCATATATGCGATCAACATGAAAAATTGAGCGGGAAAATGTTCTCGACCGATTTTTAGAGCAACCGGATTAATAGATATTTTTTGATCCAAAATGAAAATCAATAACGATGCGTGACGAGCCACGTCACGCCTCTGTAGCGGACCTACACTTAATTTTTAAAATTCTTTTTCGATGGAGATTGAAAAACTCATTCAGAAAATTTTTAGAAATAAATACACGTGTATGCGATGGGTCCACATCATGGACCCGCATTCCTGTTGTGGAAGTTTTTTTTTGTAAATTTATGAGGGGTATTCCGAATAATTCTCAACCCCTCTTAAACTCAAAACACAGTCAAAATAGGTCGTTTTGAGCATAAAAAAAGGTCAAAAACCCCATTCTAAGTCCTTTCTAAGTCATTGAAAAGTTAGGACTTGAGAGAAGAGAAGAGAGAATCATAGATTGAGAATTCGAAGGCAAATTATTGAAGTCTATTGTTGATAGCTCCATCCCAGGTATGTAAGACTAAGCTAAAAACATGAGATTGTTCTCTCATGTGCCCCATAGATGGTCTTAGAAGAGTTGAGAGTCCATGGGTCCTCATATGTTTTCTTGAATTACTTTCTTGAATATTTTCTTGAAAATTATATCTTTTACGTGTATTTTTATATGTTGGTGATTATCATAACCTTGATTTTCTTGAATTATATATTTTTCATGAGATATTGTACAACCCTATATGATAAATTATAAAAGCATGCTTAATGAATTTAGGGATGAAGTCTAGAGCCTTGACTTGAGTATGTTGATGGTAATCTTGTTGTGAGTATGAGATTGAGTTAATTGAGCTTGATGATCCCATGAGTCTTCAAATTGAGTTCTTGAGTTCTGTCTAAACGATTTCTTCTAATTGATGATCTGAGCCCTTGAGTTCCTAAATTGAGAATTCAGTTAATTGAGATCGAGTTTAAGTCCCTGAAATAATAGAGGACCCTTGAGTTGAGTTAATGAAATAATGAGAGTCTCCATAGACTAATTGAGATGGTGAGTGCCTCTATGAGGCTACTTGAGATGATGATGAGGAGTCTTATGAGCATTGTATAAATATAGGTGGAGGTAGTGGTTGTTGTTGTATTAAAGAATAAAATAGTGATGGTGGTGATAGTTATAGCAGTGGAGGTGGTGGTTGTTATTGTACGTGATATTAACGGTTGATATATAGTAGTGATTGTGATAATGAACTTGATTGACATCCCTAGTTGTCGTGTTGATGATGGTAGTTGAATAATATGTAAATAATTAATGATATATTAGTAATAGTTGATGATGATGTCGGTGTTAATGGTGGTAACAGGGATTGATCTCAGTGATAGTGGTAACAGAAAGACAATGACGATTAATAGCAAACGTTATATTACTTATTCCTAAACGAAACAACCCTTTGTTTGCGTCTCTTTCCTTTTTTTCTTTTAGGCAAATGGACTGTGATTAAGCTTCATATTTCCATGCGCATTAATCATATCAACTAAATCTTGCAATATATTCTTGCGTTCCAATTAGAAAAACTAGCACATTTCAACCAATAAATATGGAACATGTGACAAACTGATAGAAATTTTATCCATATTTAGCATTGACAGGAAACGCCCATATATATAAAAGTGTAAACATTGCTAAAAATATTAGAGTTAGGATATGAATGGTCCAGCTGGTCCCTCCACAATATAATGTGCAGTGTAAAATCACACAACCATATGCATCTATGGGTACTCATGGTAAATACACGATTCACGGGTGGATGTAACATTATATATGTTATTGAATTCATTTGAATTCAGTAAAATTTATTAAATGTGGAGTAATTAATATAGATACTTCCTCTATTTTTATTTATGTAGCATTATTCGAATTTTAAAAATTAAATAAATTAATTTTGATCGTAATTTTGACATGAAATTTTAAAATTTTTTAAAAATATAAAATTATACATATTTAAAAATTATTTAAAATGCACTATATAAATTAGAATAATTAATGATACAC
Source organism: Solanum virginianum (assembly GCA_000787875.1). NCBI lineage: Eukaryota > Viridiplantae > Streptophyta > Magnoliopsida > Solanales > Solanaceae > Solanum > Solanum virginianum. The sequence continues at coordinate 9,833 of DF358481.1, forward strand.
AATATTTAAAAATTATTTATTTGAATATCGAATTTAAAAAATGCAAGAAAAAGTTGGGAGGCAGAAATATATAAATCACCCTAATTTTGAAAATATAGTAATGCATTTAAAATTCATCTAACTTGAAAGTTAAATTGGTTTGGACTAGCGCCGACAAAATGAACCCATATTTTTGTAACCCGTCCATGTTTTAGTAGTTTGGGTGAATGACTTTTTTACATGGACAAAATATGGGTTGAAACCCATATTCATTTTTATGTTTTGTTGACTTAAATATTTTGAAAATATAAATTTAAATAAACTACCTCTAAAAAGTAGAAAAATATTTGTTAAATCTCTCCTCCCCAAATTACAATGTTTTTCATACTCCACCCAATACCACTATCCCTCCACAAGCCCTCAACCCCCCATCCTTCCACCCCCAAAGAAAATCAATTTTTAAAAAAATCTTTTTTCTTTGTAAAAAATTTAAATTTTATTATAAAAGTTGTAAATCCGATT
>DF358481.1:25130-71603 GCA_000787875.1 Solanum virginianum
TCGAAATTGCGATCAGTGCAAAAAATCATGTGCAAAAATGGTCTCCACCCGATTTAAGAGCAACTAGAGCTAAAAATAATTTTCGCTAATTAATGTCGGGATAGTGTCTTTCCGCGCCCCTGGCGTGACACGGAGTAACACTTTGTGTTTTTTTAAAAACTTTTCAACGAGAATTGAAAATTCCAAAAATTTGCGAAATAATACTGGTCCGCGCCCGTGGCCCGTCGCGGACCAGTGTGCAAGTTTTCAAAAAATTTCTTTTAATTCGGGAAGGGCCTTTTGGTCATTCCGCATCCTATTCTAAGTCCTAAATTGTGCTATTAAAGTCGTATATTAGCGATTGAGGGTTCAAAACCCATATTTTTCCTAAGTCTAAACTACGTTCTAAGAGAACGGGAAGAAGGAAGAGTGTAGGGTTTTAAATTCAGGTGCAAACTCTTGAAGGAGACTTGATAGTTCTTCGATCAAGGTATGTAAAGGCTATCCAGAGCATGAGATTGTTCTCCCATGTGCCCCTATGATTAAATTAAGTTGATAATTGATAGGTGATGGGTTTATGTTATGATTTTCTTGAATGCTATCTTGAAAACTTCTATTATTCTCCATGTAATTTCGTAAGTAGATGGCCATCATAACTTTAATTATTTGTTTAACTGATTTATTGAGCTATTATGTATACTATACATGTTTAATTCCTAAAGAATCCAAGAATGAAGCTAGGGGTTAATGTCTAAGGCCGAATTACGTATGTGTGCATGATTGATATGGTCTGGGTCTTGATTCGAGCGAGTAAGCATGATAATATTGCTGAAACTAATAAAGTATGAGTCTCTTAGAGCCTTTAGGAGATCATACATGAGTTTAAAGAGTGATCCTAATATTCCAACTTGGGAGATGATGAGATGAGATGAGATGCTGCCTGGTCCAAAAGAGATTAAATGATGAGAAAAATTTGGTGTTGATGTTTATGAGCATGTTGATTCCTGGGAGGAGTATTCAGCACCGAAAATAGGTAAGAATGAGTCCCACTCACACTCATTAACTATGTAGCCAGTGTAGTAGAGGATTGGACCATGAGAACGGATGTTTCCTTAGTCCCAAAAGAGGACTTGATGTTATCATAAACCCCTGATGTACGCCCTTTCACCCCAAAAAGGTACTGGGCGGATGCTGCAACGATATCGCTTTGTTGTACCATTATTGACTTATTGGTGACGGGTATAGGGGCAAGAAACAAATAGGTATGATCAGAAGTCACGAGGGTTCCGAAATTTCAGGACTCAGGGCATCCAATCTCAAGCCAGTGTGACTCAAGGCCCAAAGGGAAACCCACCCTGTGGCAATTATGGGAAGCTCCATCTGGATAGCTGTCGTCTGGGCACGGATGCTTATTTTCTATATGGACAGGCGGGTCACTTCTAGTATAAGTGGGCGAAGAGGAGACGAGGTGAAGAAAGCAACAGGGCACAGTCCTCTGCAGCACCCCCAACTGGCAGTCAACAAAGGGGAAATACTACAGGTACAGGAGGTGGGACAAACCGCCTTTATGCTATTGGTAATCGAAAGGAATAGGAGGCTACACTAGATATTGTCACAGGTTTGCTTCGAGTCTTTACCTTTGATTGTTATGCATTGCTTGATCCGGTTGCCACTTTATCTTTTGTGACTCCTTTATGGCTAGTAAATTTGGGGTTCTTCTAGAGTGTTTCCTTGAACCTTTTGCTGTTTCTACCCCTACTAGTGAGTCTATCTTAGCTGAAAGGGTTTATAAAGATTGTGTAGTATCCATCTATCATATAGATACCTTAGCTGACTTTGTAGAATTGGAGATGGTTGATTTTGATATGATTTTTGGCATGGATATTGGTGAGCTGATGTCATTGTATATTATTTACTTTAGCCCATTTTACATACAGTATATTCTACGTACTAACACCCTTTTGGTGCTGCATCATTTTATGATGCAGATTCTGTAGACAAGAGACTTCAGCAGGAAAACTGTTAAGGTCTAGAGCTCCGTGATCCAGACGTGGTGAGTCCTCCCTTATTTTCAGGGGACATATTTATCTTTCATTTTTTTTGAGTTATTTCATTGGACTGTGGTAGTTATGGCCTGTCATGGTACCTTCTTAGAGGTTAGCTATAGAGGTTTCATTGACATGGATAGTTTATAGTTGATGTTAGGATTGTTTACCCATTTTCTTATTATTATTGAGTTGTTCTTTTATTTCGTACTCTTTATGATAGACTTAGCTGATAGCCCACTGATAGTTAGTTATTTCTTCATTGTCTTCTGCTATTGAATTGATTGAATGAATGCAATGAGACTAGGCGGTTCACTTGGGGATTAGCAATAGTCTTCGAGTGACAATTACACCTGGGGTATCCTCTCGGGACGTGACAAACTTGGTATCAGAGCACAGAGTTCAAGTGTCTTAGGTAGTCTATGAAGCCATGTCTAGTAGAGTCTTATTTATGGATGTGTTATGCACTACACTTCATAAGAAGAAGGCTATGGGACATTAGGAATACCCTTCTTCTATAATCTAGATTCGTGCGATAGAGTTTAACCTTATGGAAATCCTGTTTTAACTCGTGTGTTATGCATTTAAAGAAAATGCCACCAAAGAGGATAGCCGCACAGAGAGATGGCATAGCCTCGGCTACAGAGGACACCCAACCTGAGGTCCCAGTTGAACCAGAGGCTAGGAGACGAGGACCCCCTGCCAGGACAGATGAGGTTCCACAGGCGGCCCCTGCTTAGCCCTAGCCAGCTCCCAACACAAAGGTAGAGTTTAGGGAAGCCATCACCATGCTGACTCAGTTGGTGGCCTCCCAGGGTAACAGCCGAGGTTCTCAAGCTTCGAGTTCTAGCTCATAGGAGCCCTCAACTACCACCAGATTTAGAGACTGCTTGAGGATAAAGTCGACAGGGTATACGGGATTCAAGGTTGAGGAGGACCCGCAGAACTTTATTGGCGAAATGTAAAAGGTCCTGAAAGTGATGCATGCTGATGAGCTTGAGGGAGTGGAGCTTGCTTCCTACCAACTGAAGGACGTTGCTAACGTGTGGTACAACCAGTGGGAGGAGAGTAGGGGTAAGAATGCAGAGCCTGCAGCATGGGAAGAGTTTGAGACTGCCTTCCTTGACCACTTCTTTCCTGAAGAATTGAGAAAGGCAAAGGTGGATGAGTTTGTGAACCTGAAGCAAGAAGGAATGATAATGAAATAGTACAGTCTCAAGTTTACTAAGCTGTCCAGGTATACTCCAGAGATGGTCGAAGATATGAGGGCCAAGATGAGGGAGTTTGTGTCTGGTCTAGGTAGACAAGTGCAGAAGGAGTGTAAGGCAGCCTTGTTGATTCTCGATATGGATATCTCCAAAATTATAGTGTATGCCCAATAGACAAAGAAGGAAAAGAAGAGAGATAGAGAGGAGCAGATGAACAGAAAGGCAAAGTCTGCAGGACATGAGCCTAGCCAGCAGAGGCATAATAAGGGCGACAAGTCCTACTTCCAAAAGAGATCATCTTATCATGGACCTTCTGTAGAAGCAACAGGGCACAGTCCTCTGCAGCACCCCCAACTGGCAGTCAACAAAGGGGAAATACTACAGGTACAGGAGGTGGGACAAACCGCCTTTATGCTATTGGTAATCGAAAGGAATAGGAGGCTACACTAGATATTGTCACAGGTTTGCTTCGAGTCTTTACCTTTGATTGTTATGCATTGCTTGATCCGGTTGCCACTTTATCTTTTGTGACTCCTTTATGGCTAGTAAATTTGGGGTTCTTCTAGAGTGTTTCCTTGAACCTTTTGCTGTTTCTACCCCTACTAGTGGGTCTATCTTAGCTGAAAGGGTTTATAAAGATTGTGTAGTATCCATCTATCATATAGATACCTTAGCTGACTTTGTAGAATTGGAGATGGTTGATTTTGATATGATTTTTGGCATGGATTGGCTTCATGCTTGTTATACTTCTGTTGTCTATAAAACCCGAATTGTTAAGTTCCAATTTCCTGTTGAGCCTAATCTAGAGTGGAAAGAGAGTATTGTTGCACCTAAGGGAAAATTTATTCCTTATCTTAGAGCTCGAAAGTTGATTTCCAAGGGTTTTGTTTACCACCTCGTGCAAGTTCAGCCTGATTATGTTGAATCTTCTACACCTAAGTCAATCCCGATTGTGAATAAGTTTCCTGAGGTGTTTTCTAATGATCTACCTGGCGGTTTTCCTGATAAGGAGATTGACTTCGGGATTGATGTCCTTCTCGAGACCAGACCCGTTTCAATTCCACCATATATAATGACCCCCACAAAGTTGAAGAAATTGAAAAAATAATTGAAAGACTTGTTAGAGAAAGGTTTCATAAGGCTTAGTGTCTCACCTTGGGGTGCTCCTGTCCTATTCATGCATAAGAAAGTGAGATCTCTTAGAATGTGTGTAGACTACCGACAGCTAGACAAGGTTACAATAAAGAATAAGTATCCCTTTCCCAAGATAGATGGTCTTTTTGTCCAACTTTAGGGTGCTACTTATTTCTCCAAGATAGACCTCAGATCGGGTTACCATCGATTGAAGGTGAGGGAAAGTGATATTCCAAAGATAGCCTTTAGGACATGATATGGCCACTTTGAGTTCTTGGTCATATCCTTCGGGGTGACGAATGCAGCTGTAGCTTTCATGGATTTGATGAATAGGGTATTCAGACCGTATCTTGACATGTTCGTGATAGTGTTCATTGATGATATTCTGGTGTATTCTAAGGATGAAGAAGAGCATGCTAATCACCTTAGAGTGGTCTTGCAAATGCTCAAAGACCATGAGTTGTACGTAAAATTCTCGAAGTTTGGCTCTTGGCTCAAGTCTGTGGCTTTCTTAGGCCATGTTATTTCGGGAGATAGTATTCAAGTGGATACTCAGAAGATTGAAGTGGTTAAGAGCTGGCCTAGACCGACTTCTCTTATAGAAATAAGAAACTGAGGACTTCTCTTCTTTGTCAGCACCATTGACTAAGCTAACTCAAAAGAAAGCCAAATTTCAGTGGTCTAAGGAATCCAAAAAGAGTTTCCAAGAGTTGAAGAGCAGATTGACTACAGTACCAGTTTTGACTTTGCCTGAGGGGATAGGAGACTTCGTGATATATTGTGATGCCTCAAAAGTCGAAATGGGTTGTGTGTTGATGCAGGGAGAGAAGATGATAGCTTATGCTTCCAGACAACTTAAGATCCATGAGAAGAACTATCCGACTCATGATCTCAAGATGGAAGCGGTGCTATTCACACTTAAGATCTGGTGTCACTATTTGTATGGAGCGCATATAGACGTGTTCACTGACACAAGAGTCTGCAATATGTGTTTAGTCAGAAAGAGCTCAACCTACAGCAGAGGAGATGGTTGAAGTTGATCAAGCACTATGATATGAGCATCCTCTACCATCTAAATAAGACTAATATTATTACTGATGCCCTTAGCAGGTTGTATATGGGTAGCACTGCCCATGTGGAAGAAGGGAAGAGAGAACTGGCTAAGGAAGTGCATAGATTGGGTCGATTAGGAGTGCGACTTGAGGAAAACAATGAAGGTGGGGTTAATATTCAGAATGGGTCTACTTTATCCTTATTGTCAGAAGTGAAGGAAAAGTAAGACCAAGACCCCATTTTATTCCAATTGAAAGAAGCAGTTCACAAGTAGAAGATGATGATTTTCTCCAAAGGGGGAGATGGGGTGTTGAGATACCAAAGTAAATTGTGTGTGCCAGATGCTGATGGGGTTCGAGACAGGATCATGGCTAAAGGTCATAGCTCTAGATATTTTATTCATCCTGGTTCCACCAAGATGTACCACGACTTGAGAGAAGTCTATTGGTGGAATGGAATGAAGAGGGACATTGCTGAATTTGTCTCTAAGTGCCCCAATTGTCAACAAATCAAGATTGAACATCAGAGACCATGTGGATAATCTCAAAACTTTAAAATTCCTGAGTGGACATGGGAGATGATCAACATGGATTTTATCAATGACTTACCAAGAACTCGAAAGCAGCATGATTCAATATGGGTGATTGTTGATAGGATGATGAAATTAGCCCACTTTTTGGCAGTTAAGACAACTAATACAGTTGAGGAGTATGCCCGACTGTACATTCGTGAGATTTTGAGGTTACATGGAGTTCCCTTCTCCATCATCTCGGACAGAGGAGCTCAATTCACCTCTCAATTTTAGAGGTCTTTTCAAAAAGGATTGAGTACGAAAGCACATCTGAGCACAACTTTTCACCTTCAGATAGATGGACAGGCAGAGCATACCATCCAGAATATGGAAGATGTGTTGAGAGGTTGCATCATCAACTTCAAGGATAATTGGGACGACCATCTAACATTTATTGAGTTTGCGTATAACAATAGCTACATGCCAGCATTCAGATGGCCCCTTATGAGGCACTGTACAGGAGGAGATGTAGATCACCGATTGACTGGTTTGAGGTTAGTAAAGCTGAATTAATTGGTCTTGATCTTGTCCACCAATCTATGGAGAAGCTGAAAGTCATCAGAGAGAGGTTGAAGGCAGCACAGAGTCGTCAAAAGTCTTACACAGATGTGAGGAAAAGAGACATGGAGTTTGAGGTGGATGATTGGGTGTACCTCAAGGTGTCACCCATGAAGGGTGTTATGAGGTTTGGGAAGAAGGGGAAGTTTAGTCCACGTTATATCGAACCATACCAAATTGTGAGGAGGATTGGAAAGGTTGCTTATGAGCTAGATTTGTCTTCCGAGCTAGACAGAGTCCATCTGGTGTTTCACGTTTCAATTTTAAAGAAGTGTTTGGGAGATCCTGCCTTAGCAATTCTTATTAAGAGTACTGAAGTGAAGGATAGTCTATCTTATGATGAAATTCCAGTTCAAATGCTTGATCGACAAGTTCGTAAGTTGAGGAGCAAAAAGATAAAGTTCTATGGTGGAATCAATTTGTTGAGGAAGCTGAGGAAGCGATGAAACTCAAATACCCACACCTATTAGTGCCAAATAACGATGATGTTGAAGGTAAAGTCCCTACCCTTAATGCTATTAAAGTTCAATTCTTGAATTTGATACATTGAGTCTAGTTCCCGAGTCTAAGACAGAGATAGATAGGTGATGGATAGTTGGGAGTTCGAGACTTTTTGAGTGAGGAATGAGATGAGTTTTAAGGTTACTCATGTTTTAATTCGACCATTACTCATCATTCGATGACGAATGATCCCTAGGGGGAGATGATGTAACACCTCGTAAAATTATCGAAATGCCCCTAAAACGTAATCGTACACGCAATGCGTTTCCCAAAGCTCCAATTCAAAATCTAAGACCAAATTTGCGATCAACGTAGAAAATTGAGTTGGAAAATAGTCTCGACCCGATTTAAGAGCAATCGGAGCTAAAAATAATTTTCGCTAATTAATGCCGGAACAGTGTCTATCCACGCCCCTAGCGCAACGCGGAGGGGGCGCGGAGTAACACTTTGCTTTTTTTTTTACAAGAATTAAAAATTTGTGAAATTATACTGGTATGCGCCCCTGGCGCGTCATGAACCAGTGTGTAAGTTTTCAAAATTTTTTTAATTCGGGAAAGGCCTTTTGGTCATTTCCTACCTTATCCTAAGTCCTAAAACGTGCTATTAAAGTCGTATATTAGCGATTAAGGGTTTAAAATCCATATTTTTCCTAAGTCTAAACTACATTATGAGAGAACGGGAAGAAGAAAGAGTGGATGGTTTTAAATTTGGGTGTAAACTCTTGAAGGAGACTTGATAATTTTTCAACCCAGGTACGTAAAGGCTACCAGAGCATGGGATTGTTCTCCCATGTTCCCCCATGATTGAATTAAGTTGATAATTGATAGGTGATGGGTTTATGTTACGATTTTCTTTAATGTTATCTTGAAAACTACTATTACTGTGCATGTAATTTCGTAAGTAGATGACCATCATAACTTTAATTATTTGTTTAACTGATTTATTGAGCTATTATGTATACTATGCATATTTAATTGCTAAAGAATCCATAAATGAAGCTAAGGGTTGATTTCTAGAGCTTGGATTACATATGTGTGCATGATTGATGTGGTCTGGGTCTTGATTCGAGCGAGTACGGATGACAATGTTGCTGAAACTGATGGAGTATGAGTGCCTTAGAGCCTTTAGGAGATCACACATGAGTTTAAAGAGTGATCCTAATATTCCCGACTTGAGAGATGAGATGAGATGTTGCTTGGTCTAAAAGAGACTAAGCGATGAGAAAAATTTGGTGTTGATGTTTATGAGCATATTGAGTTCTGAGAGGAGTATTGAGCACCGAAAATGGGTAAGAGTGAGTCTCACTCACACTCGTTGATTACGTGGCCAGCGTAGTAGAGAATTTGACCATGAGAACAGATGTTTCCTTAGTCCCAAAAGAGGACTTGATGTTATCATGAACCCCTGATGTACACCCTTTCACTCCAATAAGGTATTGGGTGAATGCCGTAATGACATCACTTCGTTGTACTATCACCGGCTCATAGGTGATGGATGTAGGTCCATGAAACTCCTAGATAGGTCACCTGATGATAGTATTCTGATGTTGATGTGATAACACTAGTCTTGATTGATTATGATGTGTTAGAGTTTTATTCCTTACTCTAAGTTGAGGTCGAGTGATTAATGAGCTAATGTCATTGTATATTGTTTATTTTAGCCTTTTTTACATACAGTACTGATGTTGAGTGATTAATGAACTGATGTCATTGTATATTGTATAGCCCTTACTGTTTACTTTAGCCTATGTTACATACATTACATTCCACGTACTAACGCCCTTTTGGTGCTGCATCATTTTATGATGCAGATTCTGTAGACAGGGGACTTCAGCAGGCGAAACATTGAGGTCTAGAGCTCCGTGATCCAGACGTGGTAAGTCCTCCCTTATTTTTGGGGGACATATTTATCTCATTTATTTCGAGTTATTTCGTTGGACTGTGGTAGCCATGGCTAGTCATGGTACCTTCTTAGAGGTTAGCTGTAGAGGCTTCATAGACATGGATAGTTGACAGTTAATGTTGGGATTGTTTCTCTATTTTCTTATTATTTTTGAGTTGTTCTTTTATTTCGTACTTTTTATGATGGATTGAGCTGATAGCCCACTGATAGTTAGTTATTTCTTCATTTTCTTCTGCTATTGAATTGATCAAATGAATGTAATGAGACTAGGTGGTTCGCTTAGAGATTAGCAATAGTCTCCGAGTGCTAGTTACGCCTGGGGTACCCTCCCCGGGCGTGACAATTTTACTGCCCTAAGGAACAAAAGGTGATTGTTTCGACGAATGCTAAGTTTTTCGAACAGGATTATTTAATGAACCATGTTCCTAGAATTAAAATTGTATTATAGGAACTGTCCAAAAGAATAACTAGCTATGAATCAACAGAACGGGTTCCATAATCAGTGGTTGACATCTTATTATGGCCACGTAGTGGGAGACATGTGAATATGCACGAAATTACGACTGAGGTAGTGAAAGAAACTGCACTAGAACAAACTCTTGATGTGTCACTACCACAAAGTAGTGGGAGCAATGTTAGGCAGTCTGCCGTTGTAGAGGAACCTATTTAGGGATGGAATTTAGAGTGTTTCGACCTCAGTTCAAGAAATAGTGGGTCTTGTAGTCACTAGTCGTTGCAGTGGGAGAATTATTAGAATGCCTGAAAGGCTTACGCTCTTGGGAGAATCATATGATAGAATCTCTGAAGAGCCTAATACAGAACTGTTAAATTACGCTGAAGCACTACATGATATAGATGATGAAATGTGGATTATTGCTATGAAATCTGAAATGGAGTCTATGTACTCTAATCAAGTCTGGAATCTTGTAGAACTACCTGTGGGTGTTAAACCTATTGGGTGTAAGTAGATCTTTAAGAAAAAGAGACATGTGGATGGAAAGGTGAGAACTTATAAGGCTAGGCTTGTTGCAAAAAGGTTCACTCAAAAAGAAGAAATTGGTTATGAGGAAACTTTTTCACCAGTAGCCATGGTTAAGTCTATTAGATTTCTCTTATCCATAGCTGCTCATTAAAATTATTAGATCTGGCAGGTGGATGTCAAGATGGCCTTTCTAAATGGGAGTCTTGATGAGTGCATCTACATGGCACAACTAGAGGGCTTCATAGAAAGTGGCAATGAACACATGGTTTGTAAGCTTAAAAGATCAATTTATGGATTGAAACAAGCGTCTAGGGCATGGAATATTTGTTTTGATAATTCAATTAAGATGTTTGATTTTAATCAACTTGAACATAAATCATGCATTTATAAGAAGTAGGAGAGAGACGGAGTATCATTTTGATTCTGTATGTAGATGACATTTTGCTCATAGGAAATAATGTGAGCATGCTCAATTCGGTCAAAGAATAGTTGTTATCTCATTTTGATATGAAAGACTTGGGAGAACCCGCTTATATCCTTGGGATCAAGCTTATGCGAGATCGTAAACAAAGGATATTAGGCTTGTCTCAAGTACTTTATATAGACACTATTCTTACAAGGTTTAACATGCAAAATTTCAAAAAGAAATTTCTTCTTTTTAGACATGGAATTACTTTATCAAAAGACCAGTCACCCAAAATGACTGATGAGATAGAGAGAATAAAGGCAGTCCCTTATGCTTCTGTTGTGGGGAATCTTATGTATGCTATGTTATATAGTAGACTAGATATCTGTTTTGTTGTAGGCATGGTTAGCAGATTTCAGTCCAATCCTAAACCAGAACATTGGACAGCGTTTAAGCATATAATCAAGTATCTAAAAAGAACTTGAGATTATGTTCTTGTTTTTCATCCTGGAAATCTTGTACCTATTGGATATACAAATTTAGATTTTCAGTCAGATAGAGATTCAAGAAAATCAACCTCAGGATATGTGTTTACTTTGGGAGGTGGAGTCGTGATATGGAGGAGTATCAAGCAGTGTTGTATTGCTAATTCTACCATGGAAGCTGAACATGTGGCTGCCTCTGAGGTAGCTAAAGAGACTGTTTGGCTCAGAAACTTCCTAAAAGATCTTGGAGTAGTCCTTTCGGTGGAAGCGCCAATCATACTCTATTGTGATAATAGTGCTGCAATTGCGAACTCGAAGGAATCACATAGCCACAAGAGAAGTAAACACATTTAGAGGAAATATCACTTGATTCGTGATATAACACAGAAGGGTGATGTGAGAGTTTTGAAGATTGAATCTAAGAACAATTTGGCAGACCCATTTATAAAAGGCTTATGCCACGTCCCGGGAGGTACCATAGACATAACTGGCACTCGAAGACTATTGCTAGCCCCCAAGCACCACCTAGTCTCATCACATTTATTTAATCGATCGATTAGTGAAAGACATTAAAGAAATAATCTTAACTATCTGTGTGCTATAGGACTCATCAGTTATGTCTATCACATAAAACAAGAATAACGAAAGAACCCAATTTTAAAAGGGAAAAGGGGAAAAGAACCCCAACATCAACCATCATCTACCTGTGTCTATGAAACCTCTATTTCTAATAGGTCTAGGATAGTATCATGATAGGCCATGACTATCACAAACTCAGAATAACTTAAAGCAATAAGAAAGGGAATAAAGACATCCTCTAAATGCAGGGGAGGGCTCACCAAGTCTCTGGCTAAAAGTCTGTGAACCTCAACGATTCACCTGCTGAAGTCCTCTATCTACTAAATCTTCATCATAAAATGATGCAGCGCTAAAAAATGTTATTACGTAGAATGTACTGTATGTAAAATGGGCTAAAAGTAAACAGTATAGGCAAGACAATATAATATGACATTAGCTCATCAGTTAATCTTAACTTAGGATAAGGAATAGGACACTATCACATTACCATCAATCAAGACGCATACTATCACATCTATATTAGAGTACTATCAACATGGAACCTAGCTGGGGGTTTCTCTAGTCGAAAACCACAACCTATAAGTCAGTGGTGATACAACGAAGAGATGTCATTGCCACATCCATCCAGTACCTTGCTGGGGTAAAGAACGAGTCTATCGATGGATTCATAAGTCTATCAAGTCCTCCTTTGGGACTAAAGAAACATTTGCTCTCACAGTCCAATCCTCTCCTACGCTGGCCACGTAGTTAATGAGTGCGAGTGAGACTCACTCTTACCTATTTTGATGCTCAATACTCCTCCCATGACTCGACCTACTCATAAACTGTCAATCAATCAAGAATTCCCATCATCTAGCCTCTTCGGGCAAGAAACCTCAACTCATCTCATCATCTATCAACTCAAGGAGTTGGATCAATCTTTCAAGATAAATTTCAATCTCCTTTAGATTCTAAGAACACTAATTTCATCAACATCAATCATCAACACATTCATCTCAGGACCCAGACCATAGCAAACAACACACCCAAATGGTTAAGGCTCTAGATATTACCCCTAAGTTCATTCTTGAAGTCTTTAGTAAGGAAAACATGTAGGGTATATACATAATCATACAATAATTCACTTAAACAGTTAATTTAAGTTATGATGATCATCAATTTAAGAAAATATATGGAAATTAAAGATAGTTTTCAAGAAAAGAATTTCACAGATAAGACCCATCACCTTCAACTATCAATCTAATTCACTCAATGAGAACAATCCCATGTTTTGGGTAGCCTTTACATACCTGGGATAAAGATTGTCCTAATCTTCTTCAAGAAATCGACCTTCAATTGTAAACCTTCAAGCCTTCTCTTCTTCCTCTCTTAGGACTTACGCATTTAGAACTAGAAGATAATGGGTTTTTGAAACCCTTCGTACGAATAAAAGAATTTAAAACATATTTTCGGACTTAAAATAGGGTGAAAATGACCAAAAGGCGCCCTTCCCATAAAAGAATAAAAAAATACACTGCACAACAACATGTTCGCGTCGCGCCAGGGGCGCTGACATGTATATTTTCATGAATTTCCTAGATTTCAAGTTTCTATAAAAAAAATATAAGTGTTGATCCACGCCAAGGGCATGTCGTGGCCCTGGCGCACATTAACACTGTCTCGCAGAAAAATATGGAACATTATTTTTTGACACAGTTGCTCTAAAATCGGGTCGAGATCATTTTCTCACTCAATTTTTCACGTTGATCGCAAATTCAATCTCAGATTTTCCATCAGAACTTGGTAAGACGCGTTGTGCGCACGATTACCTCCTAAGGGTATTTTAGTAATTTTGCGGGGTGTTACAGCTTACCTCAGAAGGTCTTCAATAATCATATAGAAGAAATGAGTGTAAAAACTGTGGCGGCATGGTTATGAGTCTAAGTAGGAGATTATTGGAATATACTATTAACCATGTTATTGTATTATAGTATTTTGAGTCCCTTGTAAAGACTATTTATGTTGTTATAATAAAGTCTTGATTCAAATAGATCATTTTTGTATATATGTGCATCGATTACTTATATTGAAAATAGTCCAAAAAAGTCATTGATCAGCACTTATATATGTGTTTCATCAATTTTATTTTTATTATTAATGTGATAATTTGATATAGATAATTTTGTGTATGGAGTATTTTAACTCATACACGAAAGATTAAAATTATCGGTTCATATAAGTTATATATTATTGTTCACGATCAAAGATGAAGTAGGACTAACATCATGATTGATCGTAGCACAAGATTAAATATAATTATCTTGATTATGGGAGTGGTTAAACTCTGATTTCTTGTGCTAGTACATTTTCTATGTATTGAATGGTCCAATTATAGAAATTTATTTATATTCTGAATTTTTATAAATAAATTCTCTAGTTCATTGCATGTACTTATACTCTTAATCTTGATATAATTGTTATGATCTATGTGATTTGATTTATTATTTTAATCTATTGAAAGATGAGACTTTTTCAATGAGTTGATAAAATTCTAGTAGATTAGATAATGACAAATTACATTTGTGAAATAATAATTAATTGATAGAACCATGTCTCAAACTCGAGTTGAAAAACACCCCTTTACGGTTACTTATAAGTTTTCACGTGAAAACCCTACAAGTGAATTTTAATATCCGTCATGTGAAATAAGTTAAGTAGAGTAGTAAAAGATTGATTTAGTCAATCTATTAAATTATTTACAGAAAATTTGATTTATTGATTGGTGCCGGTAATTCTAACACGAGGAGTTAAAATAAGATGTAATGATGGATTTTAAAGTTAAGTCGAGGAGTTCAGTTACAAACTTTTAATGAAATAGTTTGTAATTTATTATGATATGATAATTATTTCAATTACGAATTATTATCATAATAGGGAGCTTCTATTGATAAGTACACGGTCCCTATAGCGTCTGTTTATTGGTCAATTCTAGGGAATACAAAGAATATTCTGTAAGGTGTTTAAAAATAACCTTCTATACATATTTCGTTTTTGATAGTAAATATAATATTTATTTAAGAAAAAAATGAATTATTGAATATTGAATAAGGGAAAAATGTTTTGGCTGTTTTGGAGGTTATGACTATTGATATTAGCCAAATCAATAGTCATAATTTGGCCAGAATCATTTTTTGTTCCTTGATCTTATTCTTCTCTATATCTGATAGAATATATAGGGACAGAAAGATAGAAGAAAATATTCAGAAAAAAAGAGAAAAAAACTTGCCCACACAAGTTGATAGTTGAGTCAGTAAACCAGAAAACTATAGAAGTTTGTGGTCGTGGATTCTTTCGTAGAGAACGTGTTGTCAAGAGAATTCGAGAGGTATATTTTCTAGACTTTGTTTTACGTTAACAGAATACTATGTGAGATTTGATTCTGTGAATTGTGTTTTCGCTGCATGAATATTTATTTCACTCTAACAAAAATATTATTGTTGTTGTTATTGTTGTTGTTGTTGGTGTTATTGTTGTTGGTGTTGTTGGTGGTGGTGGTGGCGACGGTGGTGTTATTATTGTTGTTGCTGTTGTTGTTATTGTTGTTGGTGTTGCTGTTGTTGCTGTTGTTGTTGCTGCTGTTGCTGTTGCTGTTGTTGCTATTGTTGTTGTTGTTGCTGCTGTTCCTGTTGTTGCTGTTGCTGCTGTTGCTGTGTTGTTGTTGTTGTTGCTGTAGTTGTTGCTCTTGTTGTTGTTGTTGTTGTTGTTGTTTTTATTGTTGCTGTTGTTGTTGTTGGTGTTGTATTTGTTATTGCTGTTGTTGTTGTTGCTGTTGTTGTTGTTGTTGCTGCTGTTGTTGTTGTTGCTGTTGCTGTGTTGTTGTTGTTGTTGCTGTTGTTGTTGTTGTTGTTGTTGTATTGATCATTGTAGAGCCACATTAGGATTAGGGGGCTCATCCGATTCCTATTCAAAGAAAAATTGTACTATTTATATATGGTAAAAGTAGTTTTTTATGTATACATAATAGATGTCGAACCTCCTTCGCTTAATTAGTGTGTATATTTCTTAAAATTATAAACCTCTTAACGAAAATTCTAGCTCTGCTACTGATACTTATTATTTATTCGAACAGACACTAACACCGATTACAAAGTAAAAGTATTATAACTAAGACAGGTGAAAATTATTTTAATTGCCCTTCTAATAATATTGGCTCTCTTATTTTACTTGGGATTTTTAAAAACTCATTTGACCAGACAAATCTAGCAGTGTTTGCTGAGTGAGATCAATTGAAGATTTTTGTGACAATAGACTGACTAGAAAATAGTCCAAAAAAGTCATTGATCAGCACTTATATATGTGTTTCATCAATTTTATTTTTATTATTAATGTGATAATTTGATATTTATATTTGAATTCGATTATTTATAATTTATATGCGTAGAATCCTATTCGAGATGAAGTCCTCTATCAAAGTTTTTAAAAATAAATAAATTTAGGACTTGAATTCATCTATGTGTTCCACCAAGTTAAGCATATTGATATAGTAAGTACCATTCTTCAATTATATTATTAGTATAATTTAGATGTTCTGGCATGACAGTTGTTATTAAAGTTAATTTTTTTAAAGTATATCATTTTTTTTAGATATTTAATAGAACTTTTAAAAGTTTATAATAACATCTTTGATATGAATTACTCTATATTTATGAAATATTTAGAATCATCTCTACACAAATATAAAGGTGACATTAAGTATTTATATTCAACTTGATATCAATCAATTAAAAAGTCTTCCTCCATAAAGAATTTTTCTTTTCAAAATCCCCCATCTCCTTTCTAGCTGAATCTTCTGATTCTAGTTAATAATTTTGGGTTAGCAAAAGGACTCATCAAAGTATATTTTTCTTCTATTATTTCTTTACATGATATTAGAACAATGACTTTCCACTAGCTTCTGGAATTTATTTCAAGATCAGTTTAGTAGAAGATTCAGTTGTTTTTTCTATATGGATTTTAGCTTTCATGTTAATGGATTGAGGATCGAGTGGATGAACCAGTTTGATTACAAGGTATAAAAGACATGTATGAAATCATACTTCGTGGGTTGAAATTTGTGGAATGTTTCCGATGAAAGTAATACAAGTCCTCATGATGATGGACCGAAAAATAATAGCACATATAAGAAGTGAAAGCAGATTAATACAACGGCGGAGTTCGTTATGAATAAGATAATCTTCTCTAATTTATTTGATCATATTATAAGATATAAATTAGCTCGTGAAATATAGATGAGCTTCAATCATTTGTTCAACCATTAAAAAATAAAGCTTGACTATAAATATAGAAGAATAAATTGTCTAACACCATTAAAGCCAATTTTTCTATTATTGGGTATTTCTTGAAGATTAAGGACTTATGTTCTGAAATCTTTTTATTAAGTTCAAACGAGACAATCTTTGAAGCAGGAATAAGAATAAATATTATTCATGGTTTGAAACCTAAATATATTTTATTTGTGATATTGATTCAAAGATGGGTTCACCGACCATCCTCGAAAAAAATTTAAAAATTCATTATCATCACAAGAGTTACTAGTCAAATAGTTAATTGGTATATTAGTCAAAGATGTGAAAAAATGCTCTTAATTGACAAGAGAAAATTTAATTAAAAAAATAAAAGATATATTGCACTATGAATTATCAGGTGATTCAAGCTCACCTAGAAAGAGGAAAGAGTCTTTTAATAATTATAGTAAAAAGCTTCTCAAATATTATTGATGCGGTAAAATAGGATATACAAAAAAATATTGTTGAAATAATGAGAATAGTATGACTCAAATTGAGAAAGCTACTGAAGAAAGGTTGGAAAGGTGCTTAATAATTGAAATTGAGCAATAGATATCGTGATTTTGAGAAATTTGAAAAAGACTAAATCGTGAATGTCATGCTCCGGGAGAATATCCTAGATGTGATCGGCACTTAAAAATCATTATTGGTCCCCAAGTGAATCACTTGGCTTAATCACATTATCAATCATACAATGAAAGGCTCAATTCAAAAGTATAAGGAACAATCTAGTGGGATAATCAATCAGCACTAAATGGAATAATAATTTAATATCTAGATGGTATGAAGCCTCTAACTCTAGTGTATGAAACCTCTAACTCTAGTGTCTAGATGGTGCTGATGTGAAGTCCATGGCCACCTCTAAGAAAAGGAATACTCTAGAAGTACCCTGAAGCTAGGAGGTCTCGTCATTGTCAGGAATGGAATGGATCTCATTGGAGTACGTGTTGACGATCTCTAGCACCTATATCTGCATTATGAAATGATGCAATGCCGAGCGACATTAATATGTGAAATGTACATTAATATAAAATAGCTGGAAAATCATAAGCTCAAAATGTACTCAACTCAGATGCTTAATTCAAGATGATGATGGAACTCAGTAAAAGATTACAAAAGACTCAAGGGTATACAATGCAATCCAGTCACATCGAGTACTAGTACGTCCTAATTTAGGAGTTTCTCTAATTGACAACCATCACCTATGAGATGATCATGATACAACGAAGCGATATCATTACCACATCCATTAAATACCTTGTTAGAGTAAAGGACATCCTATCAATGGATCCACAATCAATAACATCAAATCCTCTTTCAGGACAATAGGGAACAACCGATTTTACAGTTTCATCCTCTCCTATGCTAGCTACATAGTTATTGAATTTGAGTTGTTATTTATCCTCTCTCAATTCGGTGCTCATTACTCCTCCCAAGACTCAACGTGCTCATAAAGCTCCAATCAATCTCTTCGATTGACTTATTTAATTAGTCTTATACTCTCATTAGACACTTATCAAATTCGACCTATCATATCAACTATCAACTCTTTTGTTTGAAACATTCTTTTTGAATCAATTTATTATTCATCAAGACTCTATCTCCTCCATTATTCATACTCAAGATATTCAAGTACAAAAATAGAGTTGAAACATTAATAATTTTATAGACTTTTTAGGCTCAAATGATATTCATGAATACCCATTTAAATGCATTATATAATAAATGCAAGAATTCAATCTAAAGTTCATGTAGAAAGAATATAATCATCTATTACAAGTGTTTAGTTCATAAAACTATCTCTTATGCAAGATTATGTAAGAGTACACTAGGATTTAAGAAAAATTTCAAGAAAATAATCATGGAAGACTCAAATCATTCACAATTCAATCAATCCTATCTATGGAGCACATGGAAGAACATAATCCATGCTTTAATTAGCCTTATATACCTAGGTTAAAGGATGAGAACTAAAATCATAAGATTTTGCTCCAACCACTCAAATCCCTAGCTCTTTTCTCTTCTTCTTACCCCTAGTTCTTTAGTTAGAATGTGTAAAGAAGCTTAGGAATGTGTTTAGGAACCATTTTAAGGTTAAAATGACCTATATAAGTCATGTATTAAGTTTAGAAGAGTGTGAAAAAGATCAAAATGCTCCTTATTGAAATTATAATCGATAAGAAAATTTTGACCTGTGATGGAGCAAGTCCGTGATGCAGACTTGATCTGCCTTAGTTCATTTTTTCTATAACACATAAATCACACTCGTTGAATGTGTTTTACATGTAAACTGTGAAAATGACCTATTTTAGGATACCTTCATGATGTAGAAGTATCACACACCTTTCTGAAAAATGTATTTTGCCCCAAAAAATTATCTTTTGGTCCGATTGATCTAAAATTCAATCAATACTATTGTTCCACCAAATTTTTCACACTGATCATGATTCTGACCTCAGACTTGTCAAGAAATTTTAGGATGATACACTATACTAGCAATCTTTCATCTATAAGTATTTTGGTAATTTTCAAGATGTAACATTATCTCTCCCTTGGAATCAATCGTCCTCGAATGATGAGTAACTAGAGATGGACTTGAGGCACGAATAACAATCAAGACTCAATCAAATAATCAATCAACTAATAAAACTCTCTAGATAATCAACTATTCAAACTCAAGGATGGTTAAATCAATTCAAGTCAAGAGTAAGACATTACCTTCAACATTCTCATTATTGGACACGAATAGATGTGGGTATTTAGCTTCTATATCTTCCTTAGCTTTTCATGTGGATTTCTCAACAAATTGATTTCTTTATAGGAGTTTGACTGAGGCTATCTCTTTGGTCCTCAACTTGCAAACCTGATGATCAAGAATCTAGACTGGAATCTCCTCATAGGACAAGTTATCCTTTACTCTAACACTATCAATGAGAGTTATTAATGAAGGATCTTCCTAACACTTCTTTAACATCGAGATATGAAATATTGGATGAATAACATCTATTTTTGTCACTTTCAAGTCAATTAGGAGAACTTTGCATACAATTCTCTGTCCTTAAGAGTTTGGAGGACATCTCTAAGCTGATGAGAATGCTCTTCCTTATTCTTAGAATAGACCAAGATGTCATCATGAAGACAATCACGAACATATCAAGATATGACTTGAACACTATATTTATCATATCTATAAAGGGTTCAGGTGCATTAGTCAACCCAAAGAACATGATTAAGAACTCAAAATGACCTTAATGGGTTCTAAAGGTTGTCTTCAAGATATTACATTCTCTCACCTTCAACTGATAGTAACCAGATCTGAGGTCTGTCTTTGAGAAACAAGAGGTACCATAAAGTTAGTCAAACAAATCTTATATTCTGAGCATAGGATACTTATTCTTTATGGTGATCTTATTTAGTTGCTTATAATCAATGCACATTCTAAGAGAGATATCTTTTTGTCACACGAATAGGACAGGAGCACACCAAAGAGATATATTTGGCCTAATAAAGCCTTTATTTAGCAAATCTTTCAACTGCTCTTTAATTTTTTTAATTCAGTAGGGCCATTCTATAATGTGGAATGGAGATGGGCTGCATATCAAGAAGAATATTAATCCTAAAGTCAATCTTCCTATCAAAAGAAACTCCAGGCAGATCTTCAGAAAAGACTTCGGGAAACTGATTAACAATCAGAACTGATTCAAGAGATTTAGACTCCACACTATCATTTTTAACTCCCATAATGTGGTAAATACACATTTTAGAGATCAACTTTCTGGAGCTATGGTAGGATATAAATTTACCTTTAGGCACCACAGGCCTACCCTTCCATTCTATGACTAGCTCATTCAGAAATTGAAACTTGACATTTCAGGTTCTATAATTGACAAAGGCATAATAGGCATGAAGTCAATCCATGCCAAGAATCATATCAAAGTTAATCATCTCTAACTCAGCTAGTTTTGTCATAATATCTCTATAATAAATAGACACAACATAATTCTTATATACCCTTTTAGCTGGAATGGACTCACCAACAGGAATGAAAACACTGACGGGCTCAAGAAGACATTTAGGAAGGATCTCAAATTTACTAGCCATGTAAAGGGTCACAAATGACAAGGTTGCAGAGAATTCTTTTTAGAATGTGTTGAAGATTTTTGTATATAACAAGAGAGGATATACATTTAGGATTATGCTAAGACTTGTATATGTTACAATCCCAAACAACCATTTAAGATGTGAAAACATATTAAATTAATTGGTCAAATATTGAATTTCCATAAAAATCAAATTAGATAGTGTAGAGAATAAACCCCTAGAACCTGAAAGTTACTATACTAAAACTCTATTTAAGTGTCCTAAAAGGGGATGCAACCTCATAAATCGTAAAAATAAATAATCTAAAGTGTCTACGTGTGAAAATAAATGGACGAAGAGAATGGATAAATCCATGATAGGCCAGGACGAGGTAGCTCAGTACTGAATTCGATGGTTCACTGGTCTCCTAATTGAGGCCTGTCAACAGCCACTTGAAATTGTCATGTGCTTAACGAATAAAGAGCAAGTGTAGTATTAGTAAACATAACAATAGTGTACTGATAGAATCACGTGGCTATTTTGATGAGTGGAATATTTATATGCAACTACAACATAATAACCTATACACATACGAAAAGAATAACAATTTACGGTTCCATGCTCAATATACAGATTTCATATTTATTATTCTCAATACAACAATCAACAAAAACCTTCTCTTGGAATTCGCATCCAAAACAAGTTGTGTGTCAGAATGTGGCACCCAATTCAATAAAGTGTTAGAACATGACACTCGATCTAATAATGTGTCACATGATATTTGATTTAATAATGTATCTGAATGTGACGCTTGATCCAATAATATGTTAGAATATGACACATGATCTAATAATATGTCGGAACATGACACTCGATCCATAATTAAAATGAATATTTCACAACTTGTCCAATTCCAGTGCTAGGTTCATTACATGCAATTTAACCATGGATAATAATTTATTAGGTTCATTTCATCATTCCTTATTCACATACATGCAGGTAGTACTAACAATGTAGTTAACAAGCACAAACAACACAAATGGGAATTCAAACCATTATCTACTGCGAAACAATCCTTGAAAACTCTAAAGAACTAGAGTTTTTCTTTTTTCAAATTCTTGGTTCTTTTTTGTCTAAAACAAACAAGAAACACAATAGATCAACAAATTATGTCCTAAAATATCAAGATTATATCAAAATCTTAACCCTTGGCCACTTTTATAATCATCTCCCTCAACTAGGACTTTTTCCATCAGTAATTGCAGGAATAACCTTCCCCTAAGAGAATTCTCCTAAATTTTAAGGTCTAGAAATCAAACTACAAGTAAGTAAAATTATCAACTTACCTTTATCAATGAAACATGTGAAAAACTAAAGAAAAATTGTCCTAGGTCGCTTTTGGTCTCTTAAGAATGAAGTAGGAGGAATAAAAACTACTTTGGAACTTTTCTAACTTAAAGTTCAAGATTATCTGTCCATGGCGACACTGCACTAATGAAAACCATTTCGTCGGGCAGGTTGCACGGAGTGAAAAACTTAAAATTTGCATCCCAATCTTTCATTTGGCAACACACACTCAAATCATGACGATCAAAAATTAACTCTTTGCGCCAAGATCAATTCTGAGAGTTTTCCTCGTCTGAATTCTGTTTCGTAAAGCCAAAAAGGGTCCTTGTTGTCTTGGCTATCAACTTGAAAGATCAAATTCATAAATCGATATAACACCCCATGAAAATTTATTGAAACGCCTCTAAAATATATCGTGTGCATAATGCGTCTTCCAAAGCTTTGATAGGAAATTTGAGACCGAATTTGTGATCAGCGTAGAAAATCGAGTTGGGAAATGGTCTCGACTTGACTTTAACACGAAAAAATATGAATTATTTTTCCCAAAGAAAGCCAAAACAGTGAGGTTTTCGCGTCCAGGCCGCGACGCGCCTGGGATGCGGAACCACACTTGATTTCTTTCTCTAAAATTTTGACGGAACTGATTTTCGCGAAAAAATCACAAAAATCAACTGGTGCGTGTCGCGCACCAGTGTCCAAGAAACTGAAAATTTTCTTTTGACTTCGGAAAGGGCATTTTCATCCTTCCCAACATATTCTTACATCTCAAAATGAGTATTTAAGCCTATATACGTTTGAAAGGGTTTTATAATCCCATTTTTCTTAGTTCTAAACTACATTTTGAGAGAAGAAGAAGAAGAAGAGAGGAGGGTTTCGAGTCCAGGGCCAATTCGTGCAAGAAAAAATGAGAATTCTTCAAACCCCAGGTATGTAAAAGCTACCCACAAGCATGAAATTGATCTTCCATGTGCCAATGTAGAGTTAGGATGACAAATTCATGATTAGAAGTCTTGATTTATGAGTTCTTGAAAGTTCTTGAGTAATTACTTTAAGTTCTTGAACAATTGCCTAAAATTCTTGAATACTATCTTGAATTCTTGCTTTAAATCTTTAAACTACAATTTTATATCATGAACTTATGATCATCATGTTTAAAGTTTACTGTATATTTATTTCATTATGTGATTGTGACTTAACCTTTAGAATTCCTCTCTATAAAGACTTGAATAATGAACTTAGGGGGGACGTCTAGAGCCTTGAATGCTTGGAAAGTGATATCTGAATGAGTTTAGTCCTAAGTTGAGTGTGTTAATGACTGTGATGGCTGAAATTATTGTTGATTGAGTTGAATGAGTATAATTCCCTTAGATTGGATAGATAGTCTTGCCCGTAGAGGTTTGGTGATGAGAGTTCTTGATGGATTGATAGACTTATGAGCATATTGAGTCTTGGGAGGAGTATTAGTACCGAAATGCAGACTCGTCCTTTACCCCGACAAGGTACTGGACGGATGTGGCAACGACATCAATTTGTTGTATCACTACTGGCTCATAGGTAGTGATTGTCGATTATAGAAAATCTCAGATAGGTTTTATGATAATAGAACTCTGATGTGATGTGATTGTTTGATGTTTGATGGGTAGTGAGGTGATAGAGTCCTGTCCCTTACTCTGAGGTGAGGAAGAGCGATTGATGAGTGATTGTTGAATTTTTTTTCATTTACTTTAGCCTGTTTTACATACAGTACATTCCACATACTAACGCCCCTTTGGCGCTGCATCATTTTATGATGCAGATTCTGCAGATAAAGGACTCCAGCAAGCTAATCATTGAGGTTCGCAAATTTCCAGACAGAGACTTGGTGAGTCCTCCCTTGCTTTCGAGGGACATATTTATCTTTTCATTTACATCTTGATTATTTTATTAGACTATGGTAGCCATGACCTGTTGTGGTACCTTCTCAGAAGATAGCTATAGAGGCTTCATAAACATAGACAGTTGATTGTTGATGTCAGGATTGATTATTTCCCATTTTGTTTCTATTGAGACACTTCTTTCGTATTTTATATGATAGTGATTGTGATAGCTCACTAACAGTCTATTATTCTCTTTATATCTTCTTCATATGAGTTGATTGAACTAATACAATGAGACTAGGTGATTCACTTGAGGGTTAGCGATAACCTTCGAGTGTCAGTTATGTCTAGGGTACCCTCCCGGGGCGTGACAATCGACCCACAGTCCATTGTTGGATATTCTTGGACCTCACTTGACTCGTGTTTCATTCAAGTCTGATCTAGGTTTAAAATTTTCAAATTATTACTCGGGAATTTTCTAACCCAATATCTTTCCTCATGAATGATCTATCCATAACGATGAAGACAGATCATTACAGTATAAGTCTAAAATCTCTCTTTTTTAATTTGTTCTTATTCTTTGGTTGCTTATTTTAAGGAATAATAATCTGCTTGTAATTAGTTTCTTTTATTGATTAGTACAAAACTTAATTAGTTACACTTTAACATGAACAACATAATGTCTCACATCGCTCACCAACGTGGTCAATTGAAATATTCATCTCCAGCATGAAAATTAGTATGTATTACAAATGTTGGCTGCTGATCAATAAGGGTTGTGATGAAATATTGGTAATTAATATATTTTTTTTGATTAGGGATATTGAGCATGAGTCGTGTTTATTACGCAGTACGTTATCTTTTAATGTAAAATTTTTCGACATGAATTTGAATGTTATCTGACTCAGATACAGATAATAAATACAAAATGAAAAACCAAAGAAAACAAATATTGCCTACTGTCCGTTCTAGTCTTTTTATTGCTAACAAGTATAGTTTTAATAATTAAAAATGGTGACGCTAATAAATGGTGATTATTGGACCTTGTTTTGATTTGAAACAATTAAGTTAAATAATGCAATTAAGGTGGTCCCGGTGTGCTTAAAGTACGATCACAGTGCTATTAGATACATAATCTAACATTTTGGATGATAATACGATCCATTGTCGGCATAACCTCTTTATTTTGGAAATTGTTAGGAAATTAAACCAAAATAATCATATGTTTAGTGGTATTTATCATACATATATTGTCTCATTTTGATAATTTCATCATTATTTGATCCTGGCATGCTCATCTTCTATAATAATTAATTCTTGACTAATAAGAGCACTACCACCATACAAAACTTTCTTGTATTCCCTCCCATTCATATAGTATTATATAATTTTTATGATTTTTTCTAGTCATAAAATTATTTACTTTTTTGAATATTTTTTATTTATTTGAAAATTAGTGTTTAATTATAAGTTTTTAAATTCAACTTGAAATGGTATTTTAAATTTGTATTTTATGTATTCAAGCATAAATGTTATTCTAAATATTCTTTGCAAAAAGCATGATGATCAAGCATAACTTCACCTTCAGCTCTATAATTCAAAATAAATAAATATATAAAATATTTGAAATCATGGTCAAACATCTACTTAGTTCAATTTCTTTTTTTGTTGAACAAGAATGATTATTTATATAATCAAAAAGGTATTAATTATTTTTAAAGACTTACCTTTATTTATATAATAAATGAGATTTTACATAACCAGAATCATATAAATTCAATTAAAAGTAATTTATTGAAAATACATCTTATTTTTGAAGAATAAATAAATTTCATAAAGAATATGCCCAAATTAAAAATACCATATAATAATATGAATTGGAAGGAGTACTCATTTCCCCTCGTCTAATGTTGTTTAAGAAAAAAAAATTGGTTTAATTTGACCATTTAATTTAATTTAATTTCTGAAGAATATTTTCGTATGTCTACTGTGACACCAAATTTCTCTAATATAATTTCATTGTGGTCCATGTTCCCAGACAAAAGACTAACGAAGATCATTATAATTTTTATTAAATCTAACATACAAAATTTATTGAATATTTAATAAAAGAAAAACAAAAAATGCTTACGTTTGGTACTTAAAGAACTAAATGTTAAAAAAAATATTCAAGAAACTACTTAGAACATGAGGGACTATTTTAGTTATTTTCTCCCTAATTGATTATTGATAAGATAAAAGTAATACCAACACCCAAAAGAAAAAAACAAAACAAAACAAAACAAAACAAAAAAACAAAAAAAAAATTTTTTTAAAAGGAAGAAGAATATGACACGGCTCAAGATTAATCCATTTATATTCCATGTTCAAATGTGCAATTATTTTCCCCTGGAAGAATTGGGAATATATAATATATTTTCTGTCTCGACCAAAAAATGGAACTTTCTAAATTATAGTAAAGATTTCAGGTGAACATCTTTACATTAATTTTCCAATTATTTAGATAATTAAATGAAGTTTACTTAAAACAAATCGAGATGACATCCCGTTAAGTGTAATGACATTGACAATATCATTTTCATGAACATTTAATTGTCGGACATATTCTTTTGAATATGGTACACTCATTGTCATAACCAGTATAATCTTCAATTATTTTCTTTTCTCACCATGTTTATCTCTAGCTAAATCTTGAGGATTAATTAACTCAGAAAGCTCAGAAAAATACAATGATAACACTTTTAATTAATTTGGTATTGGATCTTGTTTTTGTTTTTGTTTTTATTTTTTTAATTTCTTACTCGGTGTTCGGCATACAAATTGAAGTCCGATTGAATCAGATTCAATGGGGTGGGGGCGGGACAGTTAAGCTCAACCCGCAAATTTTTTAAACTGCCCGCGCCACTCCACACACCCCCCCGGCCCCATACACACACATAAGTTTTTCCATTTTCAATCCGCCTCACATAAATTTTTAAGTTTTTTTCTTTTTTAATTGAATTTAATATGAAAAACAAAATTTCTAAACTTTTTTTAAAATCATTTTCACTAAATAACATCTTACAAGTAATTAATTATTTCTAGTTAACATTTCAACAGTTATTTCTTAATCGATAATTGATTGTTTCTAATTAATAATTTAACAATTAATGATTTACTAGACACATCTAGTTTAAATTTTGAAAAGAAGTTAAACTTGAAGTCAAACTTTACTATAAAAAGTTTATATCTTTGATTTTATTAATTACAAAGACTGAATTTTCTTCAAGTTCTTATTTGATACCTTAAACTCGCAATCCGCTTAGTCGCACATTAATTTTAAAAATAATTACTACCTCAATTCGCCCCGCTTTTGCTCCACCCGACATCACATAACTTTAATCCCGTCCCACATGACTCAAAATCCACTCCCCACCCGCCCCCACTCTGCCCCGTTTGCCATTCCACTCCCTACCAAAAAGAACTTTGTATTCAAAAAAATTCAAATTACAAATGATTAAATAATTACCACTCTTTCTAAAATATAAAACATGTTTTGGGGACAATCTATCCATACATACTACAAATTTCTATATATATAAAATTTTTGAGCCTTTCATGAGAACTTTCGAAGAGATGAAGAGCTTAGAAAATGCACAAGATGATTTGTCTAGACACTAATCCAGCGGATTAAGGCCTCATTTATTCGCGAGTTATTTTTGTGCAGATAATTTCATTATTATGCTATCACAATTATTAGTTACTTTATTAATTATTTTTATCATCACCATCATAATTATTAATTATTATTATTATCATTTATTACTAATCATTTTTTTCATCACAATTGTCACTGTTGCGTTGTTACTATACTTACCTTCTCTATTGTTATGATTATATCGTGATCACTGTCACCCTGTCTCTAATGGACCCAGCTTCTTCTACCATCACGTACTATGAATCACTATCACTACTATAGTCAAGTTCAACTACCAACAAACTCTTCCATCATAACTAGTACTGTTTGACAACTAGCATTATACATTGTTCGGTTATCAATATCATTGCCACTGCCGCAACTGCTATTAGTCACTACCACCACTATGATCAATCTCTACTACTAACCACTTTCATCATTATAACTAGCATTGAAGCTAACTACCACAAACGCATTACCAACCACCGTCGTCAACACCGACAACTACAAATATCAACCAACTTAATCATTACAACCAGGAACATCACCATCAATCACTACCATTATATAATTACCACAAAACAACCACCTTTACCATCATAATTATTAACACATTATTACTAGCCACTAACAACAACTATTACCATTACCACCATCACTACAAACTATCTTCATAATCTCTAGCAAGTATAAGTTTTCCCCTTTTTTTTCCTAGTCCAATAATGATATTTTTAGTTAATTCTTTTTTGATATTTAATTAATTTTTATTTGAATAGTATATTTATTATGCGCATATATATAAACAAATTATGTAAGTTCAGACATTAAAAAATAAACAATTTTAATCATTCCATTTAATTGTAGAGACAATATCTTAACCATTCAAATGTGTGTTTGAATTCAAATGTATGAATCTGGATGAAAACAAATGATGCCTCAGTGTAAATTACAAGATGCCCCTTCAAATAACTACTATTTCATACACTCGCTATATTATAATAAAAAGAAAAAAGGGTTTGGTATTACAATACGAGTTCACCTCGTATGTACTAGCAGCTTAATTAAAAAAGTCTCATCTTAGCAGGAGTTTGCAAAAAACAAAAAATAGATTCATAACCATATTAACAGCACTTGCGGTGATTTCAGGTCTGACCTATTTTCTTTGGCTATATAACCATACAATTTTGTAGAATGTAAACTACATAAAAAAAAAGAGTAATTTTATGTTGAAGAAATGTGTTCTTAATTCTTATTGAAATCGTAAGAAGAAGGAAAGGAGAAAGTATAACTGTCTAATTGGGAAGAAGGAGAATATCCTTCAGTATGTATTATTCACAAAACACAATGTACAAGTCCTTATATGCATACTATTAGAGGACTATCATAACTACCATGTACCCTTCCACACATGATAACTAATTAACTAAACACCTAACAAACTAACAATCAATCATTAATTGAACTTAACTACTAACTAACTCAATCTAACATGATCCTATTATTTAATACCCTCCCTCAAGCTGGATGTGTTGAAGGGGTTCAACAATCCAAGCTTGCCAACTAAATGATCATGCTGTGGCTTTCCAAGTGCCTTGGTAAGTATGTCGGCTTGTTGTTCCTTAGTATGAATATAGATTGTCTTAATGAGCCCTTGTTGGATCTTCTCCCTAATGAAGTGGCAATCGATTTTGATATGTTTCGTGCGCTCATGGAAGACTGGATTTGCCGCAAGTTGCAGAGCTGATTTGCTGTCACAGTGAATGAGAACAGGCTCCATTAATGCCACCCCTAACTCCTTGAATAAGCTTGTCACCCATACAACTTCAGCTGTCAATGTAGCAAGGCTCCTATACTCTGCCTCAGTGGAGCTTCTAGACACGGTATGCTGCTTCTTGGACCTCCAAGAAATGGGTGAATCACCAAGCTTTAAGATGAAACCAGTCACTGATCTTCTTGTACTTGGGCAAGCAGCCCAATCCGCATCACAATAACCAGTCAACTGAGACTTTTGTTGAGAACTCATAAGCAGTCCCCTACCTGGTGCCAACTTAATATATCTGATAACTCTCAATGCTGCCTTCCAATGTGAGAGTTTAGGTTGCTGCATGAACTGACTGAGCATCTGCACAGCAAAGGCTATATCTGGCCTTGTGACTATGAGATAAAGCAATTTTCCAACTAACCTTTGATACCTTGTAACATCTTCATACAGAACCTCTGAATCAAACTCAACAGTGGTCAGTTTTTGATTGGAATCCAGAGGTGTCATGTGAGGTTTGGCATTCCCCAGCCCTGCCTCAGCTATCAACTCCAAGGCATATTTCCTTTGATTCATGACAATCCCTTCATTGGACCTCATGAACTCAATGCCTAAGAAATATTTCAGCTCTCCCAGATCCTTGATCTTAAAGTGACAATGCAAAGTCTGTTTGATTTCTGCTATCAAGTCCACACTATTCCCAATAATTAATAAATCATCTACATACACCAACACTATCACTATGTCACTCCCCATCTTCTTTGTGAACAAAGAATAGTCTAAGTGACTTTGTGTATATCCAGAGCTTAGCAAGGCTTCAGTCAATTTGGCATTCCACTGTCTTGAAGCTTGTTTGAGCCCATACAAAGACTTCACCAACTTGCATACAAGATTCTTCTTCTTCTCATCACTGTAAAACCCCTTGGGAAACTCCATATATACTTCCTCTAGCAAGTCTCCTTGTAAGAAAGCATTGAATACATTCATTTGATATAAGTTCCATCTCTGTGCAGTAGCCAGTGCAATGATGGACCTCACAGTGGTCATTTTAACTACTGGAGAGAAGGTCTCCTGATAGTCTATCCCCTCTGTTTGGCTATACCTTTTGCCACCAACCTAGCCTTGAACCTGTCAACTTAGCCATCAGCTTTGTATTTAATTTTGAACACCCATTTGCAACCCACAATGTTCTTGCCCTCTGGTAACTCAACAATCTTCCATGTTCCATTTGCCTCTAATGCTTGTACTTCTTCCTGCATGGCATCAATCCATTTTCTATCTCTAACAGCTTCTTCAAATGTTTTTGGTTCAATGTCTGTAGAGAATTTGGATAAGTAGGCTTTGTACCTAGAAGACACATTATCATAGCACACATAGTTGCTTTGAGAGTAACTGTGTGTCTTGGTTCTCATAATCTCTCATCCAAATATGAGGGTGAGAGACTCTACTAGATCTTCTGATTGGGAGTGCAACAGTGGTATTGTCATAATCTCTCATCCAAATATGAGGGTGAGAGACTCTACTAGATCTTTTGACTGGGAGTGCAACAGTGGTATTGACAGGTTGAACATCATCCCCTGCAACTAAGATATCTGAAATGACTGCTGGAGCAACCACTTGATCCTCTTCTGGAGATGCATCAGCTACTGGGATAGGGAAAGGAAGATCCTTGTCCTCATCACATATGGAAATGTCATCAGATGTCACAATGAGTTCTGCAGGAAACAGTGGTTGCTGTGTATTGGAAACCTGCTTAAAAGGAAATATGTCCTCCTTGAATGTGACATCCCTTCTTACAAGAAATTTTCTGTCGGATAGATTATGTAACAAGTATCCTTTTTGAGTAGAGGAGTACCCTATTAGTACACATGTTGTGGCCCTAGGTGAGAACTTGTCTTGCTTTATCACCTTTGTTGCATAACACAGATAACCTACAGTCTTCAAGTGGCTGATACTTGCTTCATGGCCATGGAATTGCTCATATGGAGACCTGCCTTTCAAAACTGCAGTAGGTAGCCTATTAATTAGATATACAACAGTTAGCACATACTCACCCCAAAATTTGATAGGAATGTTTCCTTGAAACCTTATTGCTCTGGCTACCTCTAGTATATGCCTATGTTTTCTTTCAACTACTCCATATTGCTGTGGAGTATATGGACAACTGCTCTCATGGACAATACCAAGAGACTTGAACATATTGCAGCATTCAATATTAAAGAACTCAGCACCATTGTCAGTTCTTATTCTTCTAATATTTTTATCAAATTGAGTTTGCACCAGTTTGAGAAAAGACTTCAATATAGAGAAGACATCACTTTTCAATTTCATCAAAAATAGCCAACACATTCTGGAATGATCATCAACTATTATAAAAAAGAATCCAAATCCACTATGAGTTACAACTCTGTATGGTCCCCATACATCCATATGAATCAAATCAAAAGTGTCTAATGCTCTAGACATACTTATAGGAAATGACAGTCTAGTTTGCTTAGCAAGAGGACAAACAGGATATCTATTACATGCATCACTGTCATTGAGATGCTTATTCTTGAACAACTATTGCAATACTGTCATGGAAGGATGACCCAGTCTATTATGCCACAGTAGCCTCTCTATACTGCTGCTTTGTGCCATCAACACTCTCTAATCCTCTTAATTTCTTCCAGATATTGTTGAAAGGTGATACAGTCCATCATGCTCTTTATCAATCCCCTTCACCTTTCCACTGAATAGGTCCTGAAGCACAAAAAACTCTGGAAAGAAATTAACTGAGCAATATAGTTGCTTAGTTAATTTAGATACTGAAAGTAGATTGTGCTTGAAATCAGGCACTACTAATACATCATCTAATACTTTCCCATCAATTACATTGCAGCAACCAGTGTGTGATACCTGTGCAGTGTCACCAATGGGTAAATGTACCTTCCTATTGATGCAACTAGATGCATAACACAGCTTATCTAGTTTGTGTGTCATATGGCAAGTGGCACCTGAATCCACTATCCAACTTCCTGTCCTCTCTCAACCTTACCCTGCATCTTACCACTGCTTACAGATAGAGCACTACCACAGCTCACAGATAAATCACTACCACTGCTCACAGTAGAGCACTACCACAGCTCACACATAAATCACTACCACTGCTCACAGATAAAGCATTAGGAGTAATGTCAATACCTGCCATATTAACAATGTGATCTGGTGCTGCCTTATCTGAGCTTCCTGCACTATCCTTTTCCAGCAACCGTAGGATCCTATAGTACTAAGTGAAAGTGAAAGTAGGCTGAGCATATGACTCAATAGACTTTCCTGGCATCACATTGTTCATAGGAGCAAAATCATCATTCAGTTCCATCTCAGTCATTTTGGTGGCCACTGCATTTGCTGCATCTTGGTTCCTATTAGCTTTCTTCCTCTTGAATTTCCAGTCAACAGGATAGCCATTCAATTTGTAACATTCCTCTCTAACATGACCTTGAATCTTACAATAGCTACAGGTCTGATCCCAATTTTTCTTCCTGGACTGCTGGAACTTCCTAGAGGAGTTTCCTCCTCTTCCTGCAAAAAAAGCCATCTGATTTGGCACATTAGGAGAACCTCCTCTGCCTGCATATAGAGCCATCTGTTCTGAGATGTGTCCTTCATGTGAATTTGCAGTCAATCTTTGGCCTTCATCTGCTACAATCATAGCATAAGCTTTACCAACACTTGGCAATGGGCTTAAAATCAAAATCTGACTACGAGCTTGCGAATAAACCTCATTTAGCCCCATTAAGAAAGCAAACAATCTCAAATGAGCCAAGTGATCAATATATGTCTTGGAATTACCACAGTTGCATGAGGGTGGGGGAATCAAGGCATCAAACTCGTCCCACAGAAGCCTTAATTTCGAAAAGTAGGCAGAAACAGACATGGTACCTTGATTGATTGTACATATATCCCTATGCAATTGGTAACCCCTAGACCCGTCTAGCTTGTCAAACCTTTCCTTTAGATCGGCCCAGACCACTGCCGCATCCGTTGCGTAGATGATACCACTCAGAAGCTCTTTCAAAACTATGTTCATGATCCATGCCAAAACAAACGCATTACACTTCTCCCATTGTTCCTCCAGCTCTCCTCTATAGTCGCTCCTTTTGCATGTCCCGAGAATGAATCCGAGCCTACTCTTGGCTCGGAGATTGATCAACATTGATCGACTCCACAAGGAGTAGTTTTCCGATCCTGTAAGCTGCACAGCTGTAAGAACAGACCCCGGCGTATCAGAATTATGCAGATACAATGGGTGATTTCACCGCCTTTCAACTTGGTCGAGAGTCTCAGCCTGAGTCGCGACACCAGCGGTGGCGTCAGTCACAGAATCAGCCATCGTTACCATCAATTCAAGTCATTCTCCGGCAAAAACTTCACCAATTGACTATATCGAAGGTTAATCGAGCCTCTCCGGCTCTGATACCATGAAATCGTAAGAAGAAGAAAAGGAGAAAGTATAACTGCCTAATTGGGGAGAAGAAGAATATCCTTTAGTATGTATTATTCATAAAACACAATGTACAAGTCCTTATATGCATACTATTAGAGGACTATCATAACTACCATGTACCCTTCCACACATGATAACTAATTAACTAACCACCTAACAAACTAACAATCAATCATTAATTGAACTTAACTACTAACTAACTCAATCTAATATGATCCTATTATTTAATACTTACTACTAGAGTTTTGAACTATTTTACTAATTTAGAGTTGTTTGAGTCATTGTAACATCCCTTATGTGCTTCAGAATGCTCTATAAGTGTATTTCTTGAACATCTCAAACTCCGAGCATGATTTCAAAAATCTGACTTCATATTCTTGTTTGTTCAGAGGGCAAAATTATGTGGGAAAAGGGTAGCCCCCGAATTTTAGAAGATCCATAGAGAAAAATAATTTTTATAATGGAAAGCCGAGACAGTGGGCTTGCGCACCCAGGCTGTGATGCGCTTAGGGCGTACCTTAGTGTTATTTGGCCCTCGCACCTAGCCCGCGTCGCGCCTAGGGCGTGGACCAGTGCAGTTTTTCTCTTGTTTTTCTTGTTTCGTCCAAGAGCATTTGGGTAATAACCCAATGCCCATTTAAACGTGAAACCCTCATTCTTTGGTCATTTTTCAACTCTAGAACTCACAAAAACCCTCTCTAAACCTCTCCAAAAATATCATCAAATCCCCCCATTAAAATTCAATGATTTTAAGAACAAACTTTGAATTTCAAGAACCCACTCCAAGCTTCAACTCCTCCTCAAGTAAATTTCAAGAAAGTCTCAAGTTTAGGTATGTGGGTCTTCATCCATGGGTCCTTTTACCCATGTAGCCCAACTCTCTCTTTTTCATGAAATTATAGGATATCAAGGTTAGATTCTTGATGGGTAAATTGTATTATATTATAAACATGATTTGAGTTTGAAATCTTCAAGTGTTGATTGATTAAGCATGAATATTGATTGAAGACTTATTCTATGAGTTGATATATATATATATATATATATATATATATATATATATATATATATATAAAAGTATTGATTGATTAAGCATGAATATTTATGGAAGGTTTATTCCATGAGTTGATATATATATATATATATATATATATATATATATATTGAAGCTATGCATGATGTGAACTATGTAAACAATGAAAGATTGTGTACTTTTAATATGGATTTTATAGCACATAAATTAAGATTTTTACTACAATATTGGTGGGTTATTCTTTAAGTTCGAATTCTTCAAGTAATGATTTTATTAAGTTTAAATACCCTTGGGGTTTGATGTTGTGATGAATTATATGATATTAAAGTTATGTATTCTACAATGCTATGAAAAGCTATGAAAGTACTTGTGGATTTTAGTTGGATTTCATGATACCTAAAATGAGGGTTTTACTACAAACTTGGTGGGTTTAATTAAATGATTTTCAAATGAATTAATTTTACTCCTTGCCTTATACTCTAGAATTGCGTTATTTTAAGCATGTGTACATATACACACTATGTTTGATTAAGTTTGCATGACTATGATCCTTATGTTGATAAAAGACTATTACATGATTTGCAAGACAACTATTTCTGTGGTGATTTATGAGCTCCCAAGCATGTGTTGAATTTATGAAAAGTTTCTATGATCTACAAGTGAATTATTGAGCTCTTATTCTATGTTTTATGCCCATGTGAGTTGTGAAGCCTACTAGAAGGGGTTATGAACTATGTTATATGTCTCATCATCTGGTATAAGGTAAATGTCTACATGAAGGGGTTATGAACTAAGTTGTGTGCCTCATCCTCAAGTACGACTTACCACTATGTACTACCTAGTACCTACATGAAGGGGTTATGAACTAAGTTTTATGCCTCACCCCAATATACGATTTAATACTATGCTTCATCCTAAGCTTACATGAATAGGTTATAAACTAAGTTGTATACCTCACCCTCATGTACTATCCACTACCTACTAGAAGGGGTTATGACCTATGCTATATTCCTCACCCTCTAGTACAAGATATTTGGATGAGCTATTCATGACACTATTGTGTTGAACAAGTTATGCAAGTGTGATTACTCATATGTATATTTTAACCTAAGCATTGATTATATATGTCATATTGAACTGTTAAATCTATGTATGATATATTATGCGAGTTCGACAATCTTCATGTATGATTTGATTTAAGCATTGATTATATATGTCATATTGAGCTTATGTCTATTGATTATGATTATGCATCTTGATTATTATGGCTTATGTTCCTTGTTACATTGCACCCAGCATACTTAGTACATTCCAAGTACTAACACATACTCTATACTTACATGATATCACCATGTAAGGCCGAAACTCCTATGCACCCTCCTCCTCCACGTGGCTAGACAGATCTTTTGAAAACTACTATTGATGAGTCCTCCACTTTGGGGATAATATCCATTTACTTTCATGCTTTTACTTGGACTATTCTATTTTTGGATACTATCTTTGAGGGTGAGCCCGGTAGATGTGTTGGCCCCCGCTCCGTTTGTAGTTAGAGGTGGTGTTGGATACATAGGTTATATGTTATGATCTCGACTCTTGTTATGCTTATATTTTGTTGGAATTTTCCCTTAGTCCTTTATTATCTCTTTGCGGTGAATGTTTGCTATGTTGTTAAGAGGAAGTCCTAAGTCCCTTAATACCCCCATAGCATGAGTCATACTTACCCGCCCCTTATACTTATTTGTTATATGATTCATGTTTATTGTTTTCCTTATAACATCTCCATAGCGTGAGTCCAAGGCCTCGTTTCCCTTAGAAATTATGTGTTATGTGCTTATTTATCTTTCATTTGCTTTCATAAAACCAATGATATGCTACACATATTTAAGAGGCTTGTTTGGGGGTGCCTTCGGGTTCTCATTTGCTGTGTCACGTCTAGGCCCTAGATTTATAAAAGGTCCTCGAAAATCTAACATACCACATCGAGTAGAGTCTTGTTCATGGTTGTGAAGCGCGCCACAACTATGAAGAGGAGGTTATGAGGTGTTTTAGGAAACGCATCACTTCTTCATGATGCAGGTCGTGCGGTAGATCTAAATCCTCTAAGGTTTATTTTTTATTACTATCCATTACCTTTCAGAATAAACTTAAGCTATTCAAAACAGTGGATAAGATGGTAATCATCCCTCGCTTGAGGAACAACTTCCCAACAATGACATATCAAATACAGAGATTTACAATCATCTATGGCTATCGACTAATGTTGTAACTGCTCAACTAAACCAACAAATGGGTACCCCCAAGATTTCAAGTGATAAGATGAGGGAGAGGAAGGCTAAGAGGTCCCCAGTTGATGGTGTTTCATCTTCTACTAGTCTACTGGCGCCCAAGAACAAAAAGGGAAGGCTCTCTTTTGCCACTTATCAGGGTTGTGGCAAGAAGCATCAAGAGAAGTGTTTGGCTAGTACTGGAGTTGTTTCAAGTGTGATGGTATTGGTCATAAGATAAGAGATTGTCTTGTGGCCTCCATAGAAGAGAGAAGAAGGGCTCAATTTGAAGGTAGACTCCCATATGCTTAGCCTAGTAGTAATGGTGCACCATGTTTTCCTAGGTGTCTAAATGTGGAAGGAATCATGTCAGTACATATTTGAGAAACACGGGTGCATGCTTTTGGTGTGGCAAGATGGGCCATAAGATTGTTAATTGTATATATGCCCAAAGGAAAGGTAGAGGTAACCATCCTTTAGGACATGGTGCTCATGGAACTCTCAAGGCACAAGGTGGTGCCAAGGGCGATCGTGCTACTATTCCCAACTATCAAGGTAAGGGTGCTAGTATTCAAGCTTCTCCTACATGTCACAAGTGTGGAAAGTACTATTCGGGAGATCGTTTGGCTGGTTCGAGTGCATGTTTTGGATATGGATCAAAGGATCATAAGTTGAGATATTGTCCATGGGCTATTAACAATTATAAGGATGGTCGTCGATGATCTCATCCATACCCCTCTAAGGGTCGCTAGACCTAGCAGGGTGCTTCACCGGTATGTTAAAGATTTTTTATTATGATGTGTATGCTTTATTAGATCAGGGTGTCACTCTTTCTTTCATTATTCCTTTTGTTGCTACTAAGCTTTATGTGTGCTCCGAATTGTTATGTGAAGCCCTATGAGGTATCTACCCTCATTGGTGAATCAATTATTGCTAAAAAAGTCTATAGGAATTGTCCTGTGTCTATATTGCATAAAGTCTTGCTTTGTAATTTTGTTGAACTTGCCATGGTGAATTTTGACATTATTCTTGAGATGGATTAGTTACATACATATCGTGCTTCCATTGATTGTAGAACTCATAAGGTTAGGTTCCAATTTCCTAATGAGCCCATCCTCAAGTGGGAAAGTCGTAATGTAGGAGTTAAAGGTAGGTTCATTTTTTGTCTTAAAGCCCAGAAATTGATTTCTAAGAGTTGTATTTACCATCTTGTAAGGGTTAGGGATGTTGAGTCTAAAGTCCTTCCCATTAAGTCGGTTCCAGTGGTCAATGAGTTTCTTGATGTCTTTCCCGATGAGCTTCCCAGTGTTTCTCCTGAAAGGGAAATAGACTTTGGCATAGACTTCCTCCCTGATACACAACTAATTTTCATTTCTCCCTTACTGTATGGCTCTGGCGGAGTTAAAGGAGTTGAAAGACCAATTAAAGGATTTGTTGGAGAAGGGTTTCATAAGGCCTAGCAAGTCACCCTGGGGTGTATCAGTGTTGTTTGTAAGAAAGAAAGATAGCTCACTTAGAATGTGCATCGACTACCAGCAACTCGATAGAGTCACCATAAAGAATAAGAACCCTCTACCAAGGATAGATGACCTATTTGATCAACTCCAAGGGGCTAATCATTTTTCTAAGATTGATCTTCATTCCGGATACCATCAAGTAAGGGTGAGGGAGTATGATATTTTCAAGACGACTTTTTGGACTAGGTATGGGCATTTTAGATTTGTGGTAATGCCTTTTGACTTGATTAATGCACCGATAATATTTATGGATCTCATGAATAGGATCTTTAAACCCTACCTTAACATGTTTGTGATAGTCTTCATAGATGATATATTGATCTACTCCCTGAGTGAAGAAGAACATGTGAATCATTTGAGGGTAGTATTGCACACCTTTAAGGAAGGGAAATTGTTTGCTATGTTTGATTAAAGTGGGTTATGATTAAAAGAAGTTACAATTCATTGGGCATGTGGTGTAAGGTGAGAGAGTCAAAGTGAATCTCAAGAAAAGGAAGTTTATTATTTGGCTTAGTTGGAAGTTAGGTTAGATGAGCCTGAAAGATGGAGTGATGGTGGTACTAGATTATTCCAACCCTTCTTTGATTAAAGAGGTCAAATCTAAGCAGGACCTTGACCTTGCTCTATTAGAATTGAAGGCATTAGTGAAGGAGAGAAAGGTGGAGGTTTCTCCCAAGGGGGAGATGGTATCCTTAGGCATCAAGGTAGTTTGTGTATTTTCGATATTGATTGGGTTAAGGTACTTGACCTTGAAAGAGGCACGTAATTTATCCTATTCTATTTATCCCAGTTATACAAAGATGTATAAATATTTTAGGGAGGTATCTTGGTGAAGTTGATGAGATGGCTTTAATTGAACCGGACTTGGTTATGGATGCCATGGAGAAACTGAGGCTTATAAGGAGAAAGGTTGAGAACGGACCAAAGTCGGCAAAAATCCTACTCCGATGTGAGAAGAAGTGATCTTAAGTTTGGTGTGGATGATTGGTATTTAAAGGTCTTACCCATGAAAGGTTTTGTTTAGTTTGGCAAGGAAGGCAAATTGATCCCAAGGCATGTAGGACCTTATTGAAATTTGAGAAAAATTAGTAAGGGTGCCTATGAATTGGAGTTACCTATGGCGTCGAGTATGGTTCAACCGGTCTTCCATATATTCATGTTGAGGAAGTGTGTAGGTGACCCAAGTTTTATAGTGCCTTTTTTATGTTGTGGGTATTGTAGAAGATAATTTAATTTATAAGGAAGTCCCGGTGGAAATATTGGATAGACAAGTGAAGAAGCTGAGAAACAAATATATGGCGTCCGTCAAAGTCCTTTAGAGGAATCATCAAGTTGAAAGTGTCACTTGGGAAGTCGAAGCAGACATAAAAAAGCAAAATTAATACCTCTTTCACTCTACTCAAGCCGAAGGTAACAATTTAAGTCCTATTTATGATTTCGAGTCTTAAGGTTCAGCCCTCATGTCATTTTGCATGTATACAAGTTCATGGTGACAAATTTCGATAATTTTTTTATGTATATATGTTTAAAACTTTTTGAAAATGATATTTAAATGCATTTGTTGCATTTATGTCGGGCTGAAAGTTTCATGCTTACTTCTTTTACGTATATTTCTTTGGCATTCGGGGACGAATGTTCCCAAGGGGGAGATATTGTAACACTCCTCATGTGCTTCAGAATTCCCTATAAGTGTATTTCTTGAACATCTCAAAATTCGTACATGATTTCAAAAATTCGACTTTATATTCTTGTTCAGGGGGCAAAATTGTAAGGAAAAAGGATAGCCCCCGAATTTTAGAAGACCCGTAGAGAAAAATAATTTTCGCAACAAGAAGATGAGACAGTGGGCCAGCGTGCCCAGGTCGCGATTCGCTTGGGGTGCGTCTTAGTATTGTTTGGCCCTCACACCTCGTCCGCGTCACGCCTAGAGCGCAGACCAGTGCAGTTTTTCCCTTGTTATTTTTGTTTAGTCTAAGGGCATTTGGGTAATAACCTAATGTCCATTTAAA
Organism: Solanum virginianum; assembly: GCA_000787875.1. Classification (NCBI taxonomy): domain Eukaryota; kingdom Viridiplantae; phylum Streptophyta; class Magnoliopsida; order Solanales; family Solanaceae; genus Solanum; species Solanum virginianum. The sequence continues at coordinate 65,888 of DF358481.1, forward strand.
CGTAAAACTCTCCTCCTTTGGCCCATTTTCAACTCTAGAACTCACAAAAACCCTCTCTAAACCTCTCCAAAAAACATCATTAAATCTCCCATTCAAATTCAAGGATTTTAAGAACAAGCTTTGGATTTCAAGAGCCCACTTCAAGCTTCAAGTCCTCCTTAAGTTAATTTCAAGAAAATCTCAAGTTTAGGTATGTGGGTCTTCACCCATGGAGCCCAACTCTCTCTTTTTCATGAAATTACATGATGTCAAAGTTAGATTCTTTATCGGTAAACTTTATTATGCATTATAAACATGACTTGAGTTTGGATTCTCAAGTGTTGATTGATTAAGCATGAATATCCATTGAAGGCTTATTCTATTAGTTGAAAAGTATTGATTGATTAAGCATGAATATTTATGGAAGGTTTATTCCATGAGTTGATATATATATATATATATATATATATATATATATATTGAAGCTATGCATGATGTGTCCTATGTAAACTATGAAATATTGTGCACTTTTAATATAGATTTTATGGCACACAAACTAAAATTTTTACTACAATATTGATGGGTTATTCTTTAAGTTCGAATTCTTCAAGTAGTGATTTTATTAAGCTTAAATACCATTGAGTTTGATACTGTGGTGGATTTTATGATATTAAAGTTATGTATTCTACGATGCTATGAAAAGCTATGAAAAAACTTGTGGATTTCAGTTGGATTTCACGATACCCAAAATGATGATTTTACTACAATGTTGATGGGTTTAATTAAATGATTTTCAAATGAATTGATTTTACTCTTTCTTGTTTTATACTTTTGAATTGCGCTATTTTAAGCATATGTATATGTACCCACTATGTTTGATTAAGTTTGCATGACTATGATTCTTATGTTGATAAAATACTATTACATGATTTGCAAGACAAGTATTTCTATAGTGATTTATGAGCTCCCAAGCATGTGTTGAATTCATAAAAAGTTTCTATGATCTACAAGTGAATTATTATTGAGATCTTATTCTATGTTTTATGCCCATGTGAATTGTGAAGTCTACTAGAAGGGGTTATGAATTATGTTGTATGTCTCACCCTCGAGTACAAGGCAAATGTCTACATGAAGAAGTTATGAACTAAGTTATGTGCCTCACCCTCATGTACGATTTAATACTATGCTTCATCCTAAGCTTACATGAAGGGGTTATGAACTAAGTCGTATGTCTCACCCTCATGTACTATCCACTACCTGCTAGAAGGGGTTATGACCTACGCTATATTCCTCACTCTCTAGTACAAGGTATTTGGATGAGCTATTCATGTCACTTTATTGTGTTGAACAAGTTATGCAAGTATGATTATTCTTATGTATGTTTTAATCTAAGCATTGACTATACATGTCATATTGAGCTTATGTATATTGATTATGATTATGCATATTGATTATTGTGGCTTATATTCCTTATTGCATTGCACCCCGCATACTTAGTATATTTCAAGTACTAACGTATACTCTATGCTTACATGATATCACCATGTAGGGACCGGAGCTCTTATTCACCCTCCTCCTCCACGTGGCTAGACGAATCTTTAGAAGACTATTATTGGTGAATCCTCCACTTCGGGGACAACATCCATTTACTTTCATGGTTTTACTTAGACTATTCTGTTTTTGGACACTATCTTTGACGGTGAACCCGGGAGATGTCTTGGGCCCCGCTCCATTCGTAGTTAGAGGTGGTGTTGGATACATGGGTTGTATGTTATGATCTCAACTCTTGTTATGCCTATGAATTGTTGGAATTTTCCCTTAGTCCCTTATTTTCTCTTTGCAGTAAATGTTTGCTATGTTGTTAAGAGGAAGTCCCAAGTCCCTTAATGCCCACATAGCGTGAGTCATACTTACCCGCCCCTTAGACTTATTTGCTATGTGATTTATGTTTATCCTCTTCCCTATAACATCCCCATAGCATGAGTCCAAAGCTCCGTTCCCCTTAGAAATTATATGTTATGTGTTTGTTTATCTTCCATTTGCTTTCGCGAAATCAATGATGTGCTACACATGCTTAAAAGGCTTGTTTGGGAATGCCTTCAGGTTCTCATTCGCTGTGTCACGTCTAGGCCCTAGGCTTGGATCCTGACGGTCATACTTCACTAAACTTGAATTTTTATAAGAGAACGAAATATTTGTGTCTCGACCTTAATATTTATTTTATCTTTCAATTTTAATTTAATGATATATTCACCAATACTTTTAATTGATCTTATATAATGTTTATCTAAATTAGTCAGGCCAGTTAATTATTTTTCCATAAAACTAATGATTTTTAATCACCAGCACTCAATCCTTAAATATTTTGTAACTTACACGAAAGTTCTAACACAGGGAAAACACTATTCAATAGTATATGCTTGACAAAGCTTAGAATAATTTTTTTTCCCAAAACTCAATCATCATGTACTTTAGTGTTAATTTTTAATTTGCACAAATAGAAGTGGTACCAACTATTTGATGTTAAATTTTGTCTTGATATAACACTAACTGATATTTTGTAAACAATAGTCATTACATAATAATGGGCTAAAACTGTCACCTAAATAGTTTAGAGTATTAAATTAGTTTTAAGTTTGAAAGTACAATCATTTACCCAAAAATGATACAAGAATGATGCCATCTAGACATATAAATACACTTAATCAGTATTTGTGATGGAACTTACTTGGAAAGCCCTACTTCATTTTCATTGTATTAATAAATTAATTAATTTAATTGAAAAAGAATAAAGGAAAGAAAGTCAATTCACTAGTGAAATCGACTTGATTTGGCAAAAACGGCAACTACAATTTTAAGTCAGGTCTCATGTTAGCTGTCAACATTATAAAAAATATCCATCTCAAAGTACTCTTTATATCAACTTGGAAAGGAAAAATTACTTAGGCAAGTAATTTTAAAAAATAATTTTAGCAATATTTTTTATTTATTATTATTTATAGTAATAGTATGATACATTTCACTTGTATTAAAAATAAATTATTCATGCAATATAAAAGTATTATAAGTGTCTAAAAATATATTGTACTTATTTGGTAAGAAATTAACAAAATGTGTATTAAAGTATGATAAATATATTATCCATTAATAAAACTTGTATTATATATATTTTATAATAATTCTATCTGATATTTGTTAAAACTGTATTATAAGTGTTCAGAAAAAGAATTGTTATTGTTATAGATGATAATTATTTTCTTAATATAGTATATTATATATCTATATAAGTTTCCTATTAGCTTTTATTTGTCCATTATTTTGAAGCTAGATTTTCATTTTCAACATGTAAAAAAAGATAATTATATTTTTTTACATGTTTTACTTTTATCACTAATTACTTATTTTTGTAATTATTTTTCTAGACATAATACTAAATATTAATTAATAAGAACGATGTAATAAAATAGTCATCTCGATTATTATTTTCTCAATGTACCAAATCTAAATATAACAAATAAAAATTAATGAACAAAAGCACTTATAAATTTATAAAATCAAGATAATTAATTAATTTTATTTATTTACCCTTAAAAATTATTTTACAAAATAAATATTACATCTGTCCCTTTTTATATGACACTCTTTCTTTTTTGTCGGTTCTAAAAAGAATGTCACATTACTCTAATTAGAAATAATTTACCTTTAAATTTATCATTTTACCCTTAATAAAATGATTCTCAATCACATAAATATTGAAGAATAATTTTAAACCACAAATTTTAAAAGTCTTTCTTTTTTCTTAAATACTATGTCACATCAAAAGGTGATAAATAAAATAAGACAGAAGGAATAATATTAATTACATCGATAAGAGTTAGTAAAAAAAATATTTTTTGTCTATGATTTCTTACATAGCGTGGAAAAGAAAAAGAAATATAACGACGAATAAGGGACGGAGAGAGTGAAAGTTTGTTTCCCGTTCTTTCCTTTCACTTTCCTTAAAAGCTAAATGTGGGTTTAAATATAAGCTCAATTATTTTGTTGTCATTATCAAGTAGAATAAAATTTTAATTAGGGTCTCATTGAAAATATCGTGACCTATAGTAAAATAATGTAAGAAGTTGCATCGAAAAATATTGGAAGGGGTGAGTTTTTTTGTTGTGAATTTATTTTTTGGCCATGAGCATGACATTTCCATTTAAAATGCAATCATTGTCCAAACCGTTTTGTGCATTGTAATATATTAATTCCAATTTTAACATAAACAAGTGTATAAAGAGTCAGAGGGTCACTTTCAAAATATAATATCAACAAATAAAAGCAACTAAGACACTGCCAGAATTTTTGTTTTAGGGCGGGTTCGTATGAGAAAAAAATATTGTTTTTAATTTTTTTATGTTCAATTGGCAAAATATTTTTAAAAAAATAAAATTTAATAACTACTTCAATAAAATTAGAAAAAATAAACTCCCCGTAATGACATTCTATATGGAATGTGTCCTCCTTATTGAGTTATTGTCCAACATATTACATACCTCAAATTCAGCTCCACCCTCCCTACTCCTCATTCCACCATTCCACACCCACACTTCTCCATCCTACTTTTCATAATATTTGACAAGTAGAGATGGCAATGGGGTGGTGGGGGCGGATACGGGGCGGGTTTAGAACTATGTGGGGAGAAGTGGGACGGGGCAGGTTTAGAGTTATACAAGTGCGGGGCGGATTGAAGTAGCTATGTTTAAAAATTAATGCGGGGTGGGGTGGGTACAGGTTTCAAATAGGAATTTGAAAAAATTAAATTTTTGTAATTAGTAAAAATCAAAGATATAAATTTTTTGTATGAAATATTGACTTTAGTTTTATTTTTTTCTAAAATTTAAACTAGACATGTCCGATAAATTATTAGTTGTTAAAATATTAATTAGAAACTTTTAAATAAAGAATAAGAAACAATTGTTAAAATGTCAACTAAATATAGTTAATTAGTTGTTGAGACGTTAATTAGCAAAAGAAAAACTAAATTCAATTAAAAAATAAAATAACTTTAAAATTTAAACAGGGCGAGTTTATGCGGAGCGGGTAAATGCGGGGTGAGCCAAGATGGGCCGGGTGGCTTGAAAATAAAAAAAGTCATCATGCGGGGCGGGACGGGGTGGGACGGGACAGTTTTAAAAATTTGCAGGTTGAGCTCAACCTGCCCCGCACCCACCTCATTGCCATCCCTATTGACAAGATTCTATTTAAATATTTTTCTAATAATATTTTTTAATATAAAAACATATTTATCAAAAAATATATTTTTCATGAGAATAGTTTTCCTTCATATCAAACACACCCTTTATTATTATCCAATTGTGTTTATTTTTATTTTATATAAGAATTGAGAATAAGCAATTTGGAGAGCCATTGGATCCGATGTGATTCTGGTGAAATGTTAAAAAAGCACTGAATAAGATAGGTATGGAGTGCTTGACTAAGTTGTTTAATGTTATTTTAAAGACATCCAAGATGCCAGACGAATGGAAGTGGAGTATAATAGTTACATTGTATAAGAATAAGAGTGATATCCAAAACTATAACAATTATAGGGGTATCAAATTGCTAAGCTACATTATGAAAGTCTAAGAGAGAGTGGTGAAGATGAAGGTAAGAAGAGGAGTGTTCATTTTTTAGAATCATTTAGAATTCTTATCAGGGCGATCGAAAACAGAAGCAATCCATCTTGTTTGGAGAT
>DF358481.1:71660-88758 GCA_000787875.1 Solanum virginianum
AGAAATATATATATATATATATATATATATATATATATATATATATATATACATATATATATATAGATAGATAGATAGAGAGAGAGAGAGAGAGAGAGAGAGAGAGAGAGAGAGAGAGAGAAAGACCTCCATATGATGTTTATTGATCTTGAGAAAGCCTACAACAAAGTGCCAAAGGATATCCTCTAGAGATATCTAGAGGTTAAAGAAATCCCAATGGTGTATATTAAGGCGATAAAGGATATGTATATGATGGAGACAAAAATCGAATTAGAATGGTGGGAAAGGACTTAAAGCATTTTCCTGTAAAGATGGGACTACATCAAAGATCTATCCTGGGCCCCTTTCTTTTTGCCTTGGTAATGGCTGAGTATAATACCACCTAAAATACCTAACTTAGAAAGTCCAAAAAGTTTCTTTAAAAAAATGATATTGCAGATGGTTGGGTTCCATGATCCTAATATACAATCCATAGATTAATTTGTGAGTCGTAGATGGGGGTTTCATAGATTCTGACATATTGGATCAGGACAAGTCTCAATCCACGAGATCCATCCACAATTCAGATAAAGTTCTACGGACTATAAACTGGGTGTCATAGTCCATCACATAGTTTAAGTTAGTGGGTTCCATGGACAGTGTCTATGACCCGTAGTTCAAACCACGACGCTTCGAATAAATTTCGTATTTTAGGACTCAAAAATATAGTTGCAGTACTTTTTTCATGAACATATAGGATGGAATAGTAGAAGGGTCCATGACTTGTAAAAAGGTGATTGTAGACCCAAGCCTGAAAAATTTCAACTCATGCCCAGTTCTATAAATTACCTTATATGACCGATAAATGGGTCTAAGACCCGTAGAGCCTTGGTCGTACATCCAGCCCTGAATTTTTCAAATTCAATAAGGGGTGAGTCTACAAGTCATAGATTGGACCACGACCTATAGATAGGATTTTGTGATCTGGTTCGACATTTTTAATGAAGATTATTTTTATTTTTTTTCATCCTTTTATAATCAAATCTTTGATGTTTCAGGATTAAAACAAATCACTTATCAATACCATTGGTACTTATACTCTCATAATCACTTAGAACACTTTGAGAGTAATCCAAAAGGAGAAATAAAATTAGGATTCAAGCAATTCTATGAAAGTCTTCTAAATTTGAGTAAAGTTTCAATCTTCTAGGTGTGTAAATCTATCACATCATTGCATTGAGTTCGTCCACATACCCAATGTTTGTATTTCCTTTTAAAATAGGTATGGAGTTGAATCAAAGCCTAGCTTATAAATTTCAATTGAGTTAATTCTTCTCTTATTGAATCCTCTATAATTATGCATTGAAATTATTACTATTTTTATCTCTCATATTTTTGAAATTGTTGTTTGTGATTATTTTTCCATGAACCTTAATTGAGTTGATGATCATGACTTTTTTATGCATTATTTGATGTTGAGAATGATGATTTCTATGCATAAAATAAAATATTATTTTTGAAGTAAGATGATGCAAGTTTTAAGGAAATTGAGCATTGAGTTAAATGGTGTTTTGATACATGAGTTTTGACAAGACTTAAATAATTTTTCAAAGTATAATTATTGATTAAAGATGATGATGGTGATGATGATATTTTAAGACGAGATTGATATTTTAACTCAAGGTCCAATAAGACTAAATAAGATGATTTTAGTATTTTACTTGATTGAGCATATGAGCATATACATGTTTTGGGAGTGGTATGAGCATCGATTCTGATAATAGTATAAATAACTCAAGTTTCATAAACTACGTAGCTAGTATAGGATAAAGGCCTAGCCTCTCTTATACCAAAAGAGGACTTTTTATTATTGGATTGTAGAGGTTGAGCGTCCCTTACTGTGGCAAGAATTAGATGGTTGTGGCAACGACAACAAGCTCATTGTACCATCACTAGCTCATAGGTGGTGGGTGTCAATTACAGAAACTTTCTAAGAGTAAATATATTATTTTATTGTCACGCCCCAAGCCTATATCCTGGACATAGCGGGCACTCGAAAACCATTTATGATCCCAAGCGAACCATTTGGCCTGGCTAACTTACTCAGCGGAAGACACTAACATCATAATAATTCGAATGGGCTCAAAATTCATGAACTCAAACTTACAATAATAATATATATATACAACTTGACTTAAAATCTTTTAAACAACTTCGAAGAAATAACTTGAACAATATCTTTCTAGTCTATGAAGCCTCTAAGGTACTGACTCTGGACAAGGCACCGGAGTAGGCTCACGGGTACCCCAACTAAAATAGATACAAAGAAATAAAGACTTTCGAGCTCATCTGAATGCAAAGAGGCCTCACTGACTGCTGATGAGGACTGTCTTATTAAATATCTGCTAACATGGGTACCTAAATTTATATTATAAAATGATGTAACGGCAAATTAGTACGTGAAATGTACGACATGTAAGAAGGCCAAAAAGTACTAAGAACATGATACTCACTTTAAAACTGACCTTTGAGATAGCTTTATTGACAAAAGTATGTCATGCAAGTGAAATCATATGTTTTAAAACTGGTCTAAAAGTATAATTCAATATAAAGGAAATGCTTACTTTAATGCATTAATGAGCACAAATATATATGTATATATGATACTCAAATACTCAGCTCTACAATTGACTCAACTCAATTAGATATGCAACATAATCGAGAGAAATACTTGAATAAAGATATGATAAATCTCACTGTGTAAAATAATATAATTTACTTCTTGAGGAGTTTCTCTAACTGACAACCATCACTATGATCTTCATAATGATACAACGTCTTCTGTACGCTGCCAGAGCTATCCAATACTTTGCTAGGGTAAGGGAAGAAAACTAGGAGAGTGGATCCATCCCAAAACTGGGTCATCTCAGTAGAAATGAAGAGTTGTACTTCTGGTACAATCCTATCCTCCGTCAGCTACGTAGTTTATGAGTTAAAGCTATTATTACTCGCACTCATATTGGTGTTCAATAGTACTCTCAAAATAACTTTTATAATGCTCATAACTTTAAGAGTAAGAGTTCTCAAAAATGCCTTTTTAATCTTTTGGGACTTAGTCCAACTTTAGCTTTTCTTGAACTTTTCTAACTCATCTTTTCTCTTCGACTGAATTTGTATCTATACAAAGTATCTCAAAATATAACTTTATTACTCAGATATCTTGTAAATATAGAAGTTTTAAGTACTCGTTAAACTTAACTCAAAACTGTGAATATAATAGCTTTTCCTGAAATATATATAGGATTCTCATAAATGCAATCATAACTGTAATTCTTGTCTCAGTAGCTTAACTTGGTAATGAGATCAGTAAAAGCCATGATTTTTATCAAGAAAATTGCACGAACAAGTTTTTCAACGAATTTAACTAGTAATGGAGGAAGCCTTGATCTCAACTTATAAATATGATCTTGGGTAGAAAGTAGAAGTTAAAGACACTAAAATAATTGTAGGATAAATTTTGGAGGCCCTTACATACCTGGAAAATTAGTTTCTTGAAGAATTTAAAGAAGGTTCTTGAAAGCCCTAGCTTTTACTATTTTGAAACTATGTTCTGAGTTTGGAGAGGGTTTCGTGTGTAATGATGTTGAAGAATAACGTTTAGGGATTTATATAAGTGAAAACTGACAAGTTTAGGCTTAAACGGTGAGAAAAGTTAAAAATAAACCTTTTAAAATTATTGATCAGGTCATTTACGAGACCCTCTACGGCCCGTAGAAGCTTCTACAGCTCGTAGGGACCCTTTCGTAAAATTTTGGACAATTTCGTGGTCCTTCGAGTTTACGAACCCATTTTACAGTCATAAAAGGTTTTATGACCCGTATTTGGGTCTGTAAGTTTTGGGACTCAAAAATTAACCTGCAGAAGTGTTTCTACAAGTTGACAGTACAGGTCATATTTCAAGTTACAACCCGTAAGTCAGGATCGTGGAACAACTCTGCACTAGCAGTCTGTAGTAAAACGGTCATAACTTTTGACTCCAAATTTCAAATGAGGTGAAATTAATTGTGTTGGAAAGATAAATCAAAGAGATTTTATTTGGTAGGTTATAGTCCACTCAATTCCTTGTACGCTAAGAGTTATTGTCATTTAAAGTTGACTCTTGCCTAATCTAATGCCAAAAACTTAATCATTAGAAAAGTTTGGAACTTTACTAAGTACTAGAGGTCTCTTATGAACCTAATACATTTCACACATAAAAGAATGAGTCTTAAAATATATGGACAAGTAAGGCATCACCAGGTTCAATCTTATACACTTAAAATAAAAAATTTCGGATCCTATGAATAGAGTTATGGGGTGTTATATTTATTTAGTTGCATATTCATGTTTATGATTGATGAGAGCATTGTTTATATTTTTTAACTTGCATATTATACTGATGTTGAGTTCAGCTTACTTCTTTCCTTGAGTACTTTTGGGGTATTTATTTTGCTAAGTTATCTTATATATCGTTCATTTCATGTATTGACATCATTTGACACTGCATCTTTTCATGATGCAGATACAAATGCTAGAGATCCTCGGCAGATGATTTGTTGAAAATTCTCATTATTTCTAGAGCTTTGGTAAGACTTTCTAGTATTCGAAGGATGTCTTTTATATTTTAATTTATTTTTATTTCATTTGCTTTGAGGTAGTCTTGAACTTATCTTGGCACCTACTTGTGAGTTGATAGAGACTTCATAGACTCGGTTGGATGATGTTATATTGGAGTCTATTTTGAAAATTCATTTTTATTGATATAAAACTATTGATTTAGTTTATATTCAGAGTTCCTTGCTATTTGATTGTGATATTTAGAAGTTCACTTGAGTATTTCTTTGATTCCATAAAGTCTTCCACTAGATTAATGAGTGATGAGATTAAGTGTTTTCTGACACACTAATACAAGATGGTCAATGTAGTTGCGGGCTCACCGGAGGGCCACAGGATTCTCATCAGCCTTTGTCAGACTGGCGTCCAGTGTCCTTTGAACCTTGATCATAGTGACCAAATAATGTAGAATCTCCATCCCTGCCGCTAGACATAAACAATATATCAAGCACAAAAAAGGGATGGAGGTAGACCTCTTCAAGGCCGTCTCATGTATCTGATCTGTTATCAGGTGGCCCCAATAAATATCATAGCCAGTCAAGATTCTCACAATCAATATTATGCGATCCAATGTCAAGGTATTATGAGCATGTATCGGTTGGATCTGTGATCGAACTACATCCTACCAAAACTTTGCCGATGTAGCTGAGAAATGCTCTCACTATCGCCGCTGATGCAGAAACCCAGTCAGGTCTAGGCCCTGCTCTGCAATGTGATCGGTGATCCATCTCATAAGTGTAGCCTTTTGAGCTGGATCTCGCATCAATACTTTGTCCCTGGTCTACCCCAATCAGTAATCATACTCAGATGTGGACCTGGGGGCTTAATACTCAGGAACAAAAAGGAAATGATGGATGGTGGTCTCAGATAAGTCGATTGGAACTCCCCTCACCATTGTTTATGTAATGAGGGGCCGAGAAAGGTATCTCTTCCTCTTTGAGATTGACTCCATAATAGTGGCAGCGTACAAAGCATAGAACTCTCAAATCATCGCTGGGAGTACTTCCCCGATGGAGCTGTCCACAACTCCAAGTTGTAGCGGGCTATGGTGTCCTAGAGTCCAGGGACACTTTTCAAGCCCAGACGTCATGATCCGGGGCTCCTCAAATATGATGCGAGCTGTTTACCCTGCTCATCGTGTCAGATGTCATCTCTATAGATCTATTGCATATCCCCATACACCACCTACTAGTCAATGCATCTCAGGGTAATGGTATTGTTGGAGGTGCTGAGGTAGACTCAGACTTTGACGCCTGTCCTGATCCAGACTTGGACCCCTCTCTGGAGGAAGTCATCTGGATGGAGCTTCTCTCCCTATCACCTCCCTCGTTAGACTGGGGAGGTCGAACCACTATGGCTTAAGTATGGGGCAGCACTATCTATCTGGCAGCCATCTATGTGTGTGGTTGCTCAATGCCCACATCTGGTTGGACACCAAAATCCTCAATGGACCTACTGGTCTTAGGAACGACCAGGGTGTCCAAAAACTCATCTCGTAATTGGGTTTGTAGGGCTCAAATCTCACTATTTCTGGATTTAGGAGCCATCGTACCTAAAATTCACATCATTAGCACATAAGTTAGTCTCACTAGTACAGGAAAGAAAAGCAAAAAATTTCAGGGATAAGTGACAGAAAGACCCACGAAGGCTCGTCTACAAGCTATAGGAAATGGGTCGTAGAAAGCCTTTGTAGGTGGTAGAGTACAGTAAATCAAGCTACTGGAAATGCATCTACAGGATCAGGTATGTAGACTGAGCAGTAGGTGTAATTCCAGAACAAAAAACTTCAAGCATGGAACCTATGAAATCAGGTGACGAGCCATATCTAAACTACGACCTGTAAATGGTTTTATCTAATGATATCTTAGAAAAACCCCAAGTTGCTAAACTTACTTACAAGGGGCAACTAATCAACAGGTCATAGAAGACCCTCGTGCTATAAAAATACAACAACCTGGGTTTTCTAAGTTCATTAAACGGGTTCCATTAATCACTGTAGGACCCAAAATCACAACCAACAACAAGGCATGTCAATTTAAATAGCATCGAAGCAAATATTCATGCACTCAACACATTTTCAACAAGTTACCAATACCCCATATATATTAATCATAAAACTACCCCATCACTAACAATTCGTCATTCACATAACATTTCGACCACCATTGGACAACTAATGTACATGTTATCATTCAACACACGCAATCACATGTCAATTCACAATAAAATAGTTGTATCTAATTTCGATGATAATTCTTCATGATTTCAAAAAATGACATATAAACACTTTGTGGACAACTACATTAGTTTCACTTTCGGCATATACATGGTTTAATTTTAAAGGCAACTAATCAATTTGTTCCAAGCATTTGATTTCTCATAAATAGGAAACACCCATTATATGTATGGGAAACACCCATTATTAGAATCATAAACCTCGGAATACAATCCCTTGCAATATTTCAACCTATTAATACAATTTATGATAGCATATAGAAAATCAAGTCAAGAACATACCGAAATTTGATCAAGAAGCCAAGAAGTTGCAAGATATGGCTGAGAAAAGGGAACCCTAGGTGCACCAGAGAGTAGCAAAAATTGACCAAAAAATGTGGTGATGGTCGAGACGGTGGTCAGAGTCTCGGGGAAGAAGGAGGGGCTTAGGTATTTTGGGAAAATATGGCAAGAATGAGCGGTCAAGTTTAAGTAGGGCTCAAGTCCCACGAAACCCCGACTACGAGCCATAAGAGAAACTACGGCCCGTAGGACATGGTCTCGTGGTTTGCCTGAATCTTAGTTTAGGAAGATTGGCACTACGGATCCTTCTACGGGTTGTACATAAACATATAGTCGGTATATTGGATCATAGATGCCCCCAACACTTAGCAAGTCTTAAAAATCTTACATGTGGTCCATGAGCCCCATTCATGACCTGTATTATTATCTACGAGCCATAAAGCTGGCTTATGAATTGGAGTGCATAAAAGTTTGCTTACTGAAAGTGAGTCTACGAGTCAGTGTACGGGTCATGGTATGAACCACAGCTCGTAGAACTTGTCGTAGACTCAATTTTTCTCACTTTTCAACACTATTTTGCTAAGTTAGCTTTGTTCCTACATGTCTTTCATAAAATAAATTGTTACCCTATAAATCACCAGTCCTTAAGTCCAAAATTACTATCAAAAATAAGAAAATTAAACTACCTACAAGTCCAGAAAGCTAAAAATAAAACAAAAACACAAATGTTACATCAGATATCTTGGGTTGCCTCCTAAGTAACGCATGATTTATTGTCCTGGCATGACTTGAACAACTTGGTTGCTTAGACTTCACTAAGTGCCCAAACTTCTTCACCATCCTATCAGCCATTAACAACTGCATACTTGTTGGAGTAAGGGCTCCCAAGCCTAACTTCTTGAATACTGTAAGAGGCATTAAATTAATATTATCTCCTAAGTCACATAATGCCTTTGTAAATTTCACATCTCCAATGGTGCAGGGTACGGTGAATGCTCCGGGATCTTTTTTCTTTTACATCAAGGACCTTATTGCTATCGCACTGCAATACTGAAGCTCTTAAGAGAGCTCTAGGCTCACAGTCCTCTTTTTCGTCACCAAGTCTTTCATGAACTTTGTATACTAGGGCATCTTCTCCAATGCCTCAATGAGAGGAATATTGATGGAAAACTGCTTCAATATGGAGATAAAGTGCTGAAACTTACCTTCTTCCTCCTTCTTTTGAGTCTCTAAGGAAAAGAAGGGGGAGGTCTTTGCTCATCCCATCTTTAGCGCTAACATCTCTGGTCTAAACATCCTTGCTATCAACTATCTCCTCAAGAACCTCATCATCATCAACTAGGATCGGTGGATCAATAGTTTGCTTGCCGCCACGTGTTGTTACTGCCATACACTACCCCTCATTCTTTGGATTTGCACTGTGTTACTGGGCAATGTACCTTTTTTATGTTGGTTCAACTGAGTTGATATTTGATCAAACTGTTGCTCCAACTGATTGATAGCAATAGAATGAAACTCGAATTTCTAATTAATAGGAGATGTCAAATTTAATCCCCTTTAGGGTCTCATTCTAAGTGTCGGCCTTCTTCAACAATCGATCGAACATCTCGTCATTCGCAAACTACCACCGCATAAGTCACAATTGTGTGGTGGCACATACAGACCATTCCTGTAAACATATCTGCATCCCCAATAAGCATTTTTGTCTTGGCCCCTGTACCTGTCATAGTAGTTACCTCGATTGTTGTCTATGAAAATGTCATCTCTATTGAAATTTGGCATTGATTTTCTTGACTTTGGTGCCAATAGTCCTGATTGGACCTTTGGGCATTGCTCCAAAAATTCCCCATTTGATCAGTTACAAAGCAAATGTTCTTCTCATAGTAGGGCTCCTCATACATGGGTGCTTGTAGAGGCTGATGATTGACTGCATTCACACGTTCCTAACTTTGCTTCGTTAATAACCCCACATTAGTACTAATCCAAGTCAGTTGTTGCATCATCTCCTCATTTATCTTTACCTGCTCAGAATTAGTACTAACTGATAAAGAGCTCTTAGTGGTCGATTTGTCTCTCGTCCCCCATGCACGGTCTATCTTGACCACTTTCTCCAACCACTTAGCTATAATCGAAAATGGACAATCTAAAAATGAGTCTCCCATGATAGTGTTAGCAATAACTTGGCTATTTTCATCTCGGGCTCGATAGAAATTTTTCACCAAGGCATTGTTAATGATCTTGTAGTCAGGGACACTCCTCGGGCACTTTGTAAACCTCTCTCATGGTGCTAATCGAATCACCAGGCAATTGATCAAAGTTATTGATCTGATCCTTCAACTTCAGCTTCTTCGGCCTAGGAAAAAACCTCTCCAAAAAGGCCTTCTACAATTTCGCCCAGCTAGTGATTGAACTCTGTGGGAGCTCAGATAACCATAGTGTTGTTTCACCTGTTAGAGACGATGGGAAGATACGGATCTAGATGGTATCTATGGACAAATTCTGACTCCCCAACATACTCATCCAGATGAAGAGCATGTTGTGTAGATGGTTATGCGGATCCTCTGATGGTAAACCCATGAATAACCCTCAATTCTATAACATTTGAAGTAACTCATTCGAAACTACAAATTTTATGTCATCTAGTAATGGAGGTAACACAATAGCTCTGTTGACATCCATCGCCATAGGGTCAAGCCTGTAATAATTCGATCTGTTAGCCGTGACTTGAAGATCCTGTGGTGGTGGATTCACATCCTCAAGTGGTAGTAGATTATTTTTGTTATTTACATTCAGTGCTGCATTCACGGCATCATTTACAGTGTTGTTTGCATTATTTTGTGTCATTTTTCTTAGTGTCTTCTGGATCTTAGGATCAAACGAAGTTAAGGGGATTGCCTCGACTACGAATGTTATGCATAAACTACATCTGTATACTGAAACAAAACAAAACCAACAAGAAATTTAAAATAAGAAAAATAAGGATTAATTCACGAATTACCCAAATTAAACTAGTCTAAAAGTCATATTCCCAAGCAATGGCGCTAAAATTTTGATGTCACCCAAACTACCCCTCCTTTTTTAAGGAAAAATGATCGTTGTCAAAATATATAACCTAACCGAGGTTAGGATCGATCCCACAAGGAATATGGTTTAAACCTGGGGTAATTACGAGCAAGTCAAACTAATTAACCTACTTATTTTCCAAAAGGAGGGGGGATTGTGTAATTGCAGTAAGTAAACCTAAACTAGAAGAAAGTATTGTGAAATCAATGAAAGAATACTCCTAACTTAGTATCACTAGATAATTGTATTTTTTTTCTAGTGTGTAGCATGCAGAATCGGTAAGTTAGTTTACCAAACCTTTTGATCCAGGCGATAGGTAAATTTTACCTATGTGATTTGATCTATCCCCGTAGTATGATATTACTAACTCTTACCTTTTATTCCAATACAACCATCCCTTGATCTAGTTAGATTCATTTAACAAGAGGGATCATATAAAATCCTGTTAATTAGTCTTTTTTCCTACTCATTATTACTTTGATACGTCAATAAGAATTAAGCGAGTTATAATGTTGGTCACCATTAAAAAGCATTCATAATAAAGAGAATTAATTAATATATGCATGCACACTTTCCAAGAATTATGGATTATCCGATTTTACCTTGTATTCTTCATGATTCCCATAACCCTAGTTATGAATTTAGCTATGCATAATCATTATAGATGAAAGAATCATGTTATGGAATAGAATAATTAAACACTTACAATGATGAAATTTAGAACAAGAAATTCAAAATTCTCCACAAGAAATCACAATGTAATAATTTTAATGTAAAAATCACAAAATTTGAAGTCTCAAAAGTGTTTCTATCCTCTCTCGTGTGTCTCTTTGCTCAAAAGACCTAAAAATCTATTTATAATAAGTAAAATACAAGTTCAAAACGAATAAAACAAATGGATTCGGCAGCTTCTATGGACAGGGTTATGGGCCGCATAAGAAACCACAGTTTGTACCGGGGCTTCGCACTTTGCAAGACTTCAATTCCATGAGACCTTCTTATAGGCCGTCTTCTGACTTACGACCTGTGAAGGATTTGGTCTGACACTTTTCTGAAACTCTTCAAAATCTGATCCTCCAGGCACGACCCTAGTCCACAACTCAGGAGTAAATCTACGACTTGTCTGACAGTCCGTAGATGCAACATCTAAAATTTTGCCTTTCACTGGATCTGACTCACGAAACCTCTCTACGGCTCGTGGATTGAACCACAGCCTATAGAGTAGCCTGAAAATCCTCAAAAACTTCAATTCAGTAGAACTTTGCCCAAAATCATACCAAATCCTATAATCCTGCAAAATAAACATAAAAACACCTCAAATCCACTAACGTCACTTTGAGAACACATAAAATTTTAACTTTTAAGCATCAAAAGTATTGTATTTTGAGAGCACATCAGCTACCAAGTTATGTTTGCTTAAGTCTTTGATCTGGCAAATAGATTATTACTATGCAGCTTGGTCTGTCTATGGTGAATGCTTTACTAATCCTTATTCTAATCCTAGATTTAGCTATCCCTTGGTTCGTCTAAGCTAATTAAATGAGTGTGAAAATGTCAAATCTCTGTTGTTTTATCTCTTTTTCCATTCATTACCTCCTTGATCCTGCAAGGAAGAATAAGGAGTTCTAACATGGGCCCCTAAAAAGCAATCAAAATGAAGAGATAAACAATACATGCATGCACACTATCTAAGAATTATTAATAAAGCTCGAGAATTATTTAGAAAGGAAACAGATTGGATCCATTATATCCGCCTTTTCAAATTAAAATAATAAAATAACAGTGATTGTGCATCATACGCTTCAAAATGTACTGGGGATGGTGAGAAAATGGGTAAAATGGTGTATTTACAAAGAAACTAAATACATTTGTGGGGTAATAGGACACCCGCAAAATTAGGATGTCCTTTTGAAAATTTAGCATAATATCAGTGGTGACTTTATGTTTTTTCTCTTCAAAAAAAGATTAACTACAAATCCATGATTCATGAATGATTATCAGCCCTCCATACTTTATCATTCTGGTACTTATTAAGGACACCAAAATTGAAAGATATTATGCTCGAACATTGATGTCAAGTCATGAAGGTCGTTATCAGATCACCAAAATATCAAGGGGAGGATTATATCTTAGACGATGTAATGTTGAATATCAAAAATGGTGAAACAATAGTTATTCGTACTTAAATGCACTACAAAAAAATCAGTCTTAACGATGGACGATATCTATCGCTAAACCACTAAAATTCGTCGCTAAAGCGCACTCTAAGTTACTATTAATACATCATTAACCACCATAAATTTTTTGGCCTCCATCATCATGAATAACTTCAATCAATTCCACCATTACAATCATCATTATCAATCAACACCATTATGACATACACGACAACTGTAACCACCTTCATCCTTATAACTATCACCATCACTAAAAATCACTTCTACCATTACTACCAAACATAAATATTTTATTTTTATATAAATAATTTAAATGATATATATATTATACTTGTAAATAAAAAAAATTACCTAAATACATAAATTATTTTATCATAATATCTAAAAAAAAATTATCATTTAAGAAAAATTCAAAATGTCCCTATTCGATACATCTTGGTCTCCTTGTATACATTCCTCCCCTATGTATCTAAAAAGTTCAATAATATATCTCAAAATTTATAAATCTTAAAAAAAAATTACAAATTAAAATAAAGAAAAAAATAATAGAATTATCTTTTTAACACTACAAAATTTATGTGATTTATACTAAATAAATTATGCATATTTAAATATTAAAAATAATTAATGAAAATAAATGAAGCCTAATGTGAAATTAACAAAATAAAAATAGAGCATTGAAGAAAGGCAATGATTACAAAATGGGGTCATTATGTTATGGCAATTAAAGTTTGGAGAGAAGTACAGGTGGAACGAAACTCCGCAGCCACTGCCGCCATTTCTTCCACTTTCTTGATGATCATTACTCAAATTAAATATTCCCTAGACACCTTTTAAAGATAATTATTTAAATACTAGACTTTAATATTATTTTTAAAATTATTGTTAAATTATTCTCTTAAAAAATATAAAATAATTAAAAGAAAGAATAAATATAAAAAACATCTCAATAATTTTTTAAACTTCAAAAGAATTTACTTATTTTAAATTAATAAAAAATATAAAGAATTAGCTTAATATGAATCCTTGTAAAAAAAAAAAAACTAAACGCACTAATTAAATGTTGTATAATCATTACCAGGATCACCACTCACCACTTCCAATGAGAAAGTTGAAGAGTTGCACAAAAGGAATCGAAAGGGACTTGCCAAAAACTTATCTAAATTAGGAGTAATTAATCAGTGGTCTTTTTTCCTACAATAAACGTATTTTAGATAAATTAGATTTTTTATTCCAAAGTTAGTTGAGTGTACTATATGAATAATTTTTAAGTATTAAGTGTATAAATAAAACTATATTAATGAAACTATTTTTATATTAGTCCTAAATTAATTTACTGTAATTTTATCTTGTTAAATGCTCCTAACTAATGTATTTCCGGTTATTTGTAAAAAGAGAGACGTGCCGATAACTCGGGGGGTCGTAAAAAGGGAAATTATTTGTCACTCTTCCGTCTCAATTATCCCAATTTAGGCATAGTTAAAATTTTGATAGTCAGATAAAAAATTCTTTTAAATTTATAATATATTTTAAAAAATTAATTTAATATTACTCTTACTATTAATTATTTTTTGTGAAGAGCGATAAAATGTTGAGAAGTCGAAAATAAATAAAATTTGGAAAGTGTAGTTACTGAAAAGGGGTAAATGATGAGGTTATAAATTGTGCATTAGTGATTAAGAAGAGGTGGCCCCAAATGAGTATAAAATGGAGTGGGCAGCCAATTTGTATGGAAAGAAGTAAGTTATTATCCTTTTCAAATTTTGCAAATCATAACCAACTACTCACCTATACAACTAAAAGGTTTTTCTTAACGGCCTCCATCCTTATATTCGCTGCTGCATTTCTAATTTAAAGCATGGCGCTTAATAGCCAATTGAGAATAGTAGTTCGAGAATTCAACGCGAAGAAGGATTGCAGAGAAGTGGAAGAGGTAGAAAGAAGTTGTGAAGTCGGTCCTAGTGGAACACTCTCTCTGTTCACAGACCTTTTAGGTGATCCAATTTGCAGAGTTCGCCATTCCCCTGCCTATCTCATGCTGGTAATTTGAAATTTGAATAGTAGTAACTTGTTTTACTCTCAATTTTTGGTTTGTTGATTGTGTACCGTACCAGGTGGCAGAGATAGTTGTGGGAGAAGAAAAAAGGGGAATAGTAGGGATGATACGAGGGTGTATCAAAAGCGTTACGTGTGGAAAAAGACTGTGGAGGAACAATCACGACTTTCCCAAGTTACCTCACCTCCCTCTTTTCACCAAACTTGCCTATATTTTAGGCCTTCGTGTCTCTCCGCTTCACCGGTAAATTTTCTGCTTTTTATCCTCATAATTAAAAAAAAATTTGATTAGATATGACCAGATGATTTTCGACAAATTGTAATAGTGGTCTCTCTACTATACAGTTGCTTATAACAACAGCTTTTGATAATGATTCTCCCCAGATTTCAGTTTGTGTATCACTTACTATTTGAGGAGTTTAAAAAGAAGCACTTGTACCTAGTGGCCGTTCATGCACACTTTTAACTTTTTACGATCTTATAAATGATATGATTATATGCACACTTATACCTACTTAAGTCACTTTGATTTTTTTTTGTCTGATTTTAAAATGTTTTGAAGATATAATATAAATGGATATTTTACTTTGTCAATAAGATTATGCTACGTCATCATGTGTTAAGTTTTATACTAGTTTAAATAATTACACACTCAAAATGGTAGACATGTTTGTGCAATATGTGTTTTATATATCTTTTAATTCAAGAACAAAAAATCAGATAAATAAATTGAACCGTAAGTGTGGGTATCTTATGCTATCACCTACAAAAATTAAACTCAAACAAAACAAAAAAGAAAATAATGTGAATCCTATTTTCCTTTTTCAGGAGAAAGGGAATTGGGTTGAAATTAGTGCGGAAGATGGAAGAATGGTTCAGAGAAAACGGTGCTGAATATTCATACATAGCTACTGAAAACGACAACCATGCTTCTGTAAAACTCTTCACACACAAATGCGGCTACGCCAAGTTCCGTACTCCATCCATTCTGGTGCAACCCGTTTTTGCTCACCGGGTCAAAATCTCCAAAAACGTATCCATATTCAAGCTCACTCCCAATGAATCCGAAACTCTATACCGCCATAAATTCTCCACTACAGAATTCTTCCCAAAGGACATCGATTCGATTCTCAACAATAAACTCAATTTGGGTACTTTCCTAGCAGTTCCAAAGAGTGCTTTCTCGTCTAATTGGCCAGGGATGAACGAGTTCATGACGAGTCCGCCGGAGTCGTGGGCTGTAGTCAGTGTGTGGAACTGTAAGGACGTTTTCAAGCTCGAAGTTCGAGGCGCGTCGAGGATGACCAAGGGTTTAGCTAAGACGACTCGTTTAATGGACCGGGCTTTTCCTTGGCTTAAGGTTCCGTCTGTACCTGAAGTTTTTAGGCCTTTTGGGTTTCATTTTATGTATGGGCTTGGTGGGGAAGGCCCATTATCTGTGAAGTTAACTAAGGCCCTTTGTAACTTGGCCCATAACTTAGCAGGTGAATCGGGTTGCGGAGTGGTGGTGACGGAAGTAGCAAGCTGCGAACCGCTTAAATTAGGAATTCCTCACTGGAAAAAACTATCATGCGCCGAGGATTTATGGTGCATAAAACGATTAGGGGAAGACTATAGTGACGGGTCTGTGGGTGACTGGACTAAATCACGGCCTGGCCTTTCTATCTTTGTAGATCCAAGAGAATTTTAATTTTTTTTTTGTTTTGTCATTTGATATTTTGGCTTTCCATACTCACACTAAGGCTCGGACTAATTGAAATTCGCACCACATTCGAATAAAGTGTTTCGAATTGGAGATCTCTCATTAAAGGGAAGGGACGGGGTTCAATACTTTTTGATTGTTGTTGTAAAGTGGAATTGTAAATATCAGTTTGTTTATAACCTTCTTTTCTTTCCTTACTTCCTGTTTCTTTAATGGATTTAACCTTGTTTTTTATGACCTTTCATATGCAAGATTTTTGTTTACGTTTGGTACTCTAATTTCTTCTTTCTAAAGGATAGGTGACGTAATCAATTGAAAGAGTATAAAACTATTTGCGAATCAATTTCTTAGGATTTATAAACTACCACAAGCATAAACAAACATCTTTCTTTTATATTCAATTTTTAAATTTGTTTCGACAATAGGTGGAAGCTAGCTTTAAGTTATATGCAACTTAATCATATACAATAAAGTAATCGGTTAGTTTTTATAAAAATTAATGACTTGATAAAAACAACAAGCTCATCACATTAAAAAAAAAATACTAATTAATATGAATGGTTGTGGAATAGTTGAGATACTTTCATTTTTAGTGAGAGGTCTTTAGTTTGAGTTGTAAAATGAAAAAGTTCTTGTTGCTTCCTCACCCAAAAATGAGCCTTACAAAGCGCAAATTCAAATTAGTTAGACTTCATACAGGTGATGAGTTAGATTCATGATATTAGAGTTAAACTCATCCGATGAGAGAGTCAGTGATGGAGACACATAGGTATTAGGGGGTTCATCCGATAAAAAATTATACTATTTATATATGAAAAAAATAATTTTTTTATGCATATATAATAGATGTCGAACCTCGTGCGGTTAATTCGTATGTCTACTTTGAACTCCTTACAGAAAATTCAAGTTCCACCATTGGGGGGCCCTCAGGATCACGAATAGTTGTGGAGAT
>DF358480.1:0-16791 GCA_000787875.1 Solanum virginianum
AGAGGTCTGTGGACTCCTGTGTGTATGGGCTATGACCGTGTGTACGATTATATATGTAAGTTGTGTATGTTGGGCAGTTTAATCGTGGTGGTGACCTTGTCGGCCTGCATATATATATTTATGTTGTGTATGCTAGGTTTTCTGTATACAGGGTTTGGAATAGTTCGTAAAATAAAGGAAACTCAGTCGAATTTTTTGAAAAAGTAAATAAGACATTTGGTATAATCTAGAGTTGTGTTTATGCTCGGGTGCCCAAATGGGCACTAGTCACGGCCCATGGGGATGGGTCGTGACAGAAGTGGTATCAGAGCAGTAAGTCCTTAGAGTGTCCACAGACCCTATATAGTAGAGTCCTATTTATCAGTGTGTCGTGTACCACATCTATAAACAGGAGGCTACAGGACATTTAGGATATTACTCTTTTTCTAATCTTAGATTGTGCATTAGAGCGATATTAGTAGGATGATTTCCTCCCTGACAGAAATTATTTTGATTTTAGAGATGCCGCCGAGGAAGGCACCAGCCGACCGTAGGGGCAAATTGGCAGTAGTAGGTGGGGCCCAATGAGGTCGGGGAGCTACTACGGCCCGTGATCAGCCGGAGCTAGAAATTGTACCCCCAACAGCGGATTCAGTTACTTCACCAGCTCCAGAGGTTCGGGCGCCAAAACCTCTGACTCCCCAGCCAGAGAGATCAGGGAGCTACGGGAGGCAGTGCAGTTACTAACTCAGATTGTGGTACGTCAGGCCCACAGGCAGGAGGCTGGAAGCAGTCAGGCATCCCGTCGAGATAGTTTTCGGGCCCGTGATTTCTTGGCATGCGGACCCCCAGAATTTCTTGGGTCCAAACCTTCAGAAGACCCTCAGGAGTTCGTGAGACAGATGTAGCAGACATTAAGAGTTATTGGAGCATCTGAAGTAGAATCTGTACAGCTGGCATCTTATCGACTGCATGATATTGCAGCAAATTGGTACGAGTCATGGCAGCTATCCAGAGGTGAGGGTGCCCCGCCAGCTGTTTGGGGCGAATTCACTAAAGTATTTCTGGCTCACTTTTTACCTCCAGAGATCATACGTGCCAGAGAGGATAGGTTTCTGATGCTAAAGCAGCGGGGTCGGACTGTTCGAGAGTACAGCCTGGAATTTGATTCTTTGGCTCGATATGCTCCTACACATGTTTCCAGCATGACGAATCGTATACATCACTATATTGTGGGGCTGAATTCATATTATGTTGATAGTTATCTGGTAACGGCTTCCCAACCCGGCATGGATATTGCCCGCATTCAGGCCCACGCACAGGGCATGGAGAATCGTCGTAAGGGGCGTCAGACCGACAAAAACAATCACAGGAGCCTACCAAAAAGAACCCGATCATCTGAGTATCCTGGGGAATTTTGAGACATGCAGCCTCAACTGCAGTATAGCAGATACTCTCCCCAGTTTATACGGGGTGCATCTCCACAGTCCACCAGCAGAAGGCCGGAGAGGGCAGGTTATTCGAGTGTAGGTTCGAGGTCTAGCAGTCAGATGGGACCACCTAGACCTCGGTGTTCTTATTGTGGAAAGCAACACTCCGGGAATTGCCTCCGCGCCACTGGCGCTTGTTTTGGGTGTGGCAGTCCGGGCCATCAGATTAGAGACTGCCCGGTGATACGTGGCACAGGTGGGTCAGCTCAGCCTACTAGATCAGCCGGTAGCCCATCTGCAGCCTAAGTAGCTATGCGCCCTACGGGGCGAGGTACGTCAGAGTCAGCAGGTCGAGGCAGGAATCAGGGTAGAGTCTCAGGCTCTAGTGGTCCATCGCACCGTACGTATGCATTGGTTGGTCAACAGGGTCGGGAGGCGTCACCGAATGACATCACAGGTATAATATTGGCTTGCATTTGAAATGTGTACGCATTAATTAATCTGAGCCTTACATTATCGTGTTTTCTTCTGTGGGCACTTATAAATTGGGGTGGAGTTTAAGCCGATAGGGTCTTCGCGGTAACTACATCAGTAAGGGACTTTACTATTATTAGCTGCGTTTATAAGGATAATTCAGTATCTATTTGGGACCGTTGCACCGGGGCCAATCTGGGTTAGACATGATAGAATTCGACGTGGTTATAAGTATGGATTGGTTAGTTTCTGATTAGACTAATGAGGTTTTAGTATTTGTTATAGTACTGTAGCCGGGTAAGGAATAACTTGGGAAGTCTTGGATGCGATCATACCAGCACTAACGCACCGGATCCCATCAGAACTCCGAAGTTAAGCGTGCTTGGGTGAGAGTAGTACTAGGATGAGTGACCCCCTGGGAAGTTCAAAAATAAATAAAGGAAAAATGTACCCTCCTTTAGTTAGTAAACTCCCCCAAGGTATGTGCATGGCTTATGAGGCTAGTTTAACATTCGAGGGCGAATGTTCTTAAGGGGGGAGGATGTTAGAACCCGTATTATGGTACATTAGAACTATTGCAAAATTTGGGACCAAAATGGTAATATAGGAAAGATTTGGGACCTAAGTGTCATTATTAGAAGATTCGGGACTAAAGTGATATTTTAGAAAGTTTGGAAACTCAAGTAGAATTTTCATAACTTGGGGGTTAGGACCCGTATGTCCTTAATTGGTTCAATTAGGAAAAGTTTGGGGACCAAAGTGTAGTTTCTAGGACTTGGGATCTTGAAGAAAAATCTAGAGAGTCCCACTAAGCTGTGTTATATTGTTATTGGAACACATGTGGGGGTGTGGGACAAACTCAAGGTCTATATATGCATAAGCTTCACATGTACAAGATTATGATCTTAACACTTAGAAAAAAATTGAGAGAACAAGAACCCCTCCCTTCCAAGTGCTCTCGGGTCCCTTAAAAAGCCAAAATTTGTGTTTTTTGATTCTACAATTATTTTGACGCTACAAGCTAGGTATATTGAGCCCCTTGAGTACCGAGGAGGTGTTAGTTGGGCAAGAAAACACTTCCTTTGTCGACTTTGGCAACTTGAGCTTATTCAAGGGTTTAAGAGCCGTTGGGCACCCGAAAGTGTAAATTGAATTGGCTTGGCATTGGGATTAGTTTGACAAAGAAAGTTGAGGTATGTAAAAAATTTATTTCTTTGGCATGACTTAGAAAGCTCATTATCATTATAAGTTTCATAAAATCCCTCTTACTTTGTAATTTGGGCTCAAACATGTTCTATGTCCGTGCTTGGTATTCTTATAGAAATTTACCTATATTTTTGACTCTTGGGTACTTGAAGTTTTTAAATTGTAACAATATGTAAGAATTTGATAAGTTCCGGAAGGATTTACTTTTTAACAGTTTAGTGTTTAGGTATTACCCTTCTTGACATACAAAACCGCTAACCTCTATACCATCATCTACAAATCATCAGTACAATACATGACAGACCTATGTAGGTGTTCTGCGCCTCATGACTAGAAAAGAATGCGTAAGATGTGTTCTGTGCCTTCAATGTGTGAAGATATGAGAGTGTGTAGATTGATCCAGTTCTTTCTAAAAGAGATAAAAGGATATATATCAGTTATGGTGAAAAATCTGGCTCTGTGGTTGGGGCTGGTTGCATTTAAAATCCGTAAGTTGTAAAAGTGTGGAAGTTTGACACGTTGGAAAGAATATATTTTCTAATACAGTAAACGTGGAAAATGTCATAAGATTTGAAAGATTTCAAGTTAAGCCTAAATGTATTCAGTATTTGTTCCTTGCCATTCTTATGCATAATTAGCTACATCCTTAGCTTTTGTGTCTTTAAAATCCATGAATAGTACGAGTTTGAAAAAAAGTTAATTAACTTGGAAAACTATAGGTTATAGTTGTCCCGAAAATATAAATGGTTATAACTTTTGATAGAGAATCCAAATTTCCTTGAAAATCATTTTAAGACGCTTCATAACGGTTTACATGACGTAGGTGGTATATGTTCCATCAAATTCAAAATAGTTCAGGTTTCCATCGACCATAGGACCCGCAACACTCTTTATGTAAATCGTGGTAACTTTGAAAAGGATTCGGAAACGAATACTACTTCGATTCTGATTATGAATATTTTGCATATCCCTTGGACTTACGATACTGATTTTTATTGCATATGATTCTCATGATTCTGCTCGTGCCTATTATGACCTCGTTCACCGGTTCTTGGGCCGGATTATTATCGTGCGCATGCTAATATATTTTGGAGTTCTGTCGTGTTTATGTTCGGCGGGTCGGCTTCGCCCAAGGGCCGGGCTCCGCTTAGTTGGTGTTCTGTCGTGATTGGGCTTATGTTATGATTTGGTGATCTATCGTGATTGGGCTTTCTGATATGTTGGTGGTATATCGTGATTGTGGTATGTGACGGAGATTTGGAGATTGGAAACCTTCTGGTGTTCTGTCGTGTTAGGGCGCCATCGACAGGCGGGCGTCCCTATTTCCTTTGTCCTATGCATGTTCTGTGTTTGGAAGGTAAACATTATAATGTTTTGGTTATGTTTTGAATCACTATGATCTGCTTCAGTTATTACTTTGATTTGCATGTTGTACAGTCTGCTTTACATATTCGGTACGTATTTCGTACTGACCCCCTTTCTTCGGGGGCTGCGTTTCATGCCCGCAGGTACAGACGTACGGATTAGAGATCCTCCAGCTTAGGATTTCCACCTGCTGTGCGAAGTGCTCCTTTTGCTTCGGAGCAAAGATTTGGTATATACACTAGATTACTATTTTGCACTTTTGTACATCCGAGGGTACGATGGGGCCCTGTCCCGTCTTCTGATTCTATATGTCTTTATAGAGGTCTGTGGACTCCTGTGTGTATGGGTTATGACCATGTGTATGATTATGTATGTATGTTGTGTATATTGGGCGGTTTAATCGCGGCAGTGACCTTGTCGGCCTGCATGTATATATTTATGTTGTGTATGCTAGGTTTTCTGTATACAATGTTTGGAATAGTTCGTAAAACAAAGGATTTGGTATAATCTAGAGTTATGTTTATGCTCGGGTGCCCAAACGGGCACTAGTCACGGCCCACGGGGATGGGTCATGACATATGAAAATCACGATTTTGGATACTTCCGAGGCACAATTTTTAGCACTTTTTGGGATCGTTACAATACTCAGGGTTCCTGCACTTCTAGGTTTACATAGTATCTCATAAGTTATCAAGGTCCTTTTTGATAACTAGTTAATCTTTTTAACTAGAATTGTGCATCTCAACTTGATAACAATACGAAATTGATTATTTATTTTGTACTTCCAGAAGAAGTATTCTTTTTCTGGTGAAGATAAAGTACTTGTTCGAAAAACTTTTAATCGGGTGGGTAGTGACATATTGAGTGATAGTTTGGAAAAAGCAAAGAAAGAATTTTTAAGAACAAAGCAAATACCCAATCGGATTGCTCAAGTTCATTGGGAAAGTCTGATGTAATACTGGAAATCTAATGATTTTAAGAAAATATCAGCAATCAACTCAAAGAATAGAATGTCATCTAATAATGGAGAAGGTCCTTCCTTACATACTGGAGGATCAGTTGCCTTTGCTGAGTATAGAAAAAGACACCTAATTTTTATATTTTAGTATTAATTATTATTAGTCTTGTGTTATTCTATTTGTATTGAAAATTAACACTATTTTTAATGGTTGTAGAAGAAACTAACTGGTGAAGAGCTTCGAAATGACGAATTATTTCTAAAGACTCACCAAACCAAAAGCAAAAGAAATGGATCTGTGGAAAGTCTGAAAGGATGTGGGTGTGTTTTTATCTCATATTTTTGGGTGATATATATTATGATAGTTGTGAATTATTTTCTAAGAAGAAATAAGAAAATGCTTTGTTACTGAATTTTTTTCCTTTTCTTTAATTCTTTAGCATAGCACCAGGAAAGTATTTTTACATTTGAAAGAACTTCATGTATATTTAGCCATTAGTTGAGGCATTTGGTGCACTTGTTTTACCAAATTTTAGAAAGATAGGTTGCTGGTGTGATTTTTAATTTACTATGTTTTACCTCGATGTTGATGATGTTTGTGACAGTTTAGAGGGTGAATTTTCTTTTTGCTACTTGAGAACTTTATTATTCTATGTAACAGCTAATTACTTTATTCTTTTTCAGAACACATTTACAAATATAATTAAGGAGAAGGTGGATGAGTCTTCAACATTAAGGAATGAAGAAGGTTAAGAAGTAGATGATGGAGAAGAGGGAGGAAAAACTAGCGAAAATGATGTGAATTTGCTGAAAACTGTACCAGAGGAGCAATTACTGAAAACTTGGATAGAAATAGTTGGTGGAACAAACAAATAGGAAAAGTAAAGTATATGGTGTTGGTTCCAGAAATAATCTCTGCTAATTGTGCATCCTCTGGCGGTTAGAATTCGTCCAGCATTCCTACCCAACAATTTCTTGACCGCGTGTTGGATCAACGAATGACGAATATGCAAGAGCATATACAAGTGAGTATTCAGAAAAATATGAAAGCTGAAGTAAATATTGCAGTACGTGTTGTTGTGGCTCAGATACTTGTTTTCACTCCTCAAGCACCACAAGATGTATCTGGTTCTATCTTAAACATACCTTAGTGTCGTTCATGTTGATGATTTTAATGCTTTAAGACATGTTTTAGCTAGTAAACATTTACTTCATTGTTCAAGGATTGATGGTATTATAATTAATGTTTATTTTCAAAATTTAAATAGACTTAATTGTCTTTTTCTATCTTGTGTCAAATATAGAAAATTATATTTGTATTTCGTCATGCCTAATTCTAGCTGGATTTATCTAGAAAAATATCCCTAGTTATTTTTAGTTAGTCATTTAGCTAAGCAAATATTCCAAGCAAAACTTGAAAAGCTGCTAGACAATTGTAAGTTTAGCTAGGATCTTTCCTTGCTAAGTCTTAGTAAAGTCAACATTGGCCAAATATATTTTGCTAGAAATTTAGCTAGCAGACATCCTAGCAAAATGTTTGCTATGGAAAGCCTCTAGCAAAGATATCATAGATAACTTAGTTAGGAATGACAATCTTCTAGCTATAAATTTGCTAAGAGCTTATTAGCTTCGAGGGACTGCTAGGGTCATTTTCCTAGCTAAATTTACATTAGCTAGGGATTTTAACACTTTACCTAGGATTTGTATCTGTAGGTAAAAGCTTGTTCTTTTGTAGTTTCACACCTTAACAAAAAGAAGAAAAATATTCATAAAACCTAAATATATATCCAAAATTGTAATTGATTTTAAAGTCTAAATATTATATTTTTAATATAGTTCAAATATTGATCATTTAATATCAATAAATAATATTTTTATGTCTTCATTAAATTAGATTTTTCCTTGTAAATTTATTTACTTTTTAAATTGAAATAGTTATGGTAAGGAAAAGTAAATAGGATGAGCGGGAATGCAAATTTTGATTTGTGGCTCTCTTGTTACCTTTCAATTTCGTCTCAACTAACGAAGAAATTCTAGCGGAATTGTCACATATGGAATTGAGCACGGTTTTGCAAAGTAATAGCCCACTTGTTTCTCATGAAGAGACGGGAACATGCTCAATATCATTTGATTGATTAGTTGACCCAGCCCCTTGTTATTAGAAGAACCCTCCACTTCAATTGGTATTTTTTCACGAAAAGAAGACATGAGGTAAGAAATCCAGTGTTTCACTAAGATTTCGAATAGCGGTCCCGAATTCAAATTGCTTCTATTTCGACTCTTCCTCAGAGAAAGACGATCAAACAATCCCTCTTTTTTCCGATCTAGTTCCTCCACCAACGCAAACTCTAGTTGGATTCAAGCATGCTACACTTTTATGTGACATAAAAGGCCAATTATTTCCTCAAATATATAAGCCGCCATCCTACCCTAATATTTTTAGCCAAAAATTTCAAGCAAGAGCTCCGTCATCTTCACCAAATGGAAATGCAGAGGCAAAGGAAAATACCGGATAGAGAAGACCAGAGGAAAATCACAGACTGTCTGAGTGATTTGTCTGAACCCATCCTACTTCACATCCCCTCTATGGTAGGAGATGGAAAACAAGTTGTGCGAACTAGTGTACTAGCTAAACAATGGGGGTTTCTTTCGATGTCTCCAATGTCACTCGATTCCACCTTCCCCGCCGATACTGAAAATCAAATCCTCACTCTTGATTATTTGGTTTCCATCCACGCTGAACTTTATTACTGGAAGTTTTGCCGAAAAATCATGAAATTCACTATGTGGGGATTTAGGTATGAACAACTTTATGTTAAGCATGTCGATTTATGGGTACATTTTAACTCTAAAGTTGCTAATGTTGAAGAATTTACGCTTGTGCTTTTCTCTATAAACTAGTTTTTTGACACGTGTATTGCATGTGCATGTTATGTTATGTAGTGTATATGTTATCCTCGGTAAGCTATAATTTTTTAATCTAATCTCTACCTTGTCTTAAATCATACATAATCAACTTCTCTCACCTCTGCATTAGGGGATCCATGTATCTCCTCTTCGTATGGTTGAATCATCTCAGTCTCACTTTTTACATCTTGTCCTCTAGAGGGGCCACTCCCACCTTGTCTCAGATATCTTTATTTCTATCTTATCTCTCATAGTATGTCCACATATCTACTATTACCATCCTCATCTCCTCAACTTTCATCTTTTGATTATGAAGATTCTTGACAGGCCATTATTTTTCCCCATACAATATTATTATCTAAGTACCACTTTGTAGAATTTGTCTCATCTCCTCAGCTTTCATCTATTTATTATGAAGATTCTTGACTGGTTATCATTTTACCCCATACAACATTATTGTCTAACTATCACTTTGTAGAATTTGTCTTTATATTTTGGTAAAACCTTCTTATAAGATAATACTTTAGATGCGATCTTCTAATTAATTTCATCCACCCTATATCAATACAATATGTTACATCATCATCAATCTCTCAAATTATGTGGATAATAGATCAGGATACTAACTTTTTTATTGGATCACATAAAGGCTCATTTCAATATGCTAGCCAAAGGCTTTACGTCACTGACTTCACTCCAAATATCATGACTTGATTTTACTAAAATCAAATCCTTTAATCGTTAGGCTTTGTCTCCAACTCTCCACCTTAACATTGATTTTGTCAAGAATATTGTGAGGAATATTGTCAATTAGAACTATGTCATCTACAAATAACATACATCATATTACTGTATCTACAATTCTCAGCATCAATTCATTTATCACCAAAGTGTGTAAACCATTTGAGAAGTGCTCTGAGTCTTTGACCTCCTTCTCTCTATACCCAGATCTTTAATCTATCCTACATGTCCTTCATTGCTCAAATTGCACACAAGATCACTTAGGTAGGTCTTCTCAATTCTCTTTACACCTTGTATTTCCAGGTATAACATCATTCAGATTTCCAAATAACTTTGAACAACCCACTTAACTGGCATAGTCTTTTTTGTGGATATATTGCTTAAATCTCTACCATCACTTCTTGGAAGAACACATCTTTTATCTCTGACTTGCACTGCAATAATTTCGTTATAGCAAAGTAAACTGCTAGCATTTTTTCTCCTCCTTTTGGCTTTTAATTCAGAGAAATCCTAAAAATATACTTTGAGTCAAAAGTTTAAAAGTATAGATATTAGGAAGGAAAAAATATTTAAGGAAAACAACCTTCCCTCCATATACATGTTTCAATTTAAATAGGGAAGTTACCATTTGTATAAATTTTGTGTCCTATATATATTATACTAATCATAATAAATAATGTAGTTTTATAATGTTGTAAAATTTATGAAAACTTTTTCATATACATAACATTTTTCAGATTTTCATGCCCTAGAAATCAACATAACACAATACACTTATATTTATTATGATGTCGTATGTCCATGTTATTTACTTATTGTTGTTTATGAAACTATCCCAAAAAGTGCTCGAAAATGTGCCTCGAAAATATCCATAATCATGATTTCCATATATCTCAAAATTTATACGTGATATCAAAAATCCGACTTCATATTATTGATCAGGGGGAAACATTGAGTAGGAAATGGGTATAACCCCGAGTTTAGAGCAATCGTATCAAAATTTTATTTTCCCAAAATGCAAATTCTAGAGATCTCTCTATTCCCTGGTGCAAAGTGGTCAGGGCGCGGAGATGTGTATTTTTGTTGCCGGTCATTTTATCTCAGTCCAAGGCTTTGAGTCCTTAGGCCTAAGTCTTTTTTATGCGTAAAAATACTTATACTTAGCCATATTTCAACACTATATCATACAAGACATTCCCAATACTCTCTCAAATACTTAAATACATATTTCACTTGAAATTCAAGTGTCCAATCTCTTTTTGGATCTAAGGATTTCAATCAAGCTTCAAGTTCTCATCTCAATCTTCACCAAGAAAATCTCCAAAGTTAAGGTATGGGGGTTTCAACCATTGGATCCTTTCACCCGTGATGTCCAATCTTCCTTTTAACCTAAATTGCATGTTTCTAAGTTTATGTACTTATAGGTCTTACTTATTAAGAATTGGACTATGAACCATGTTGGAGTTTCTTAAAAGTGTGACTATTCAAGCATATTTTGGAGCTATGAATCTATGATCTATCTTGAGATTTGATGAAGGGTTTTGATGTATATTGCATGAGGGTATTGCCAAGTGTTGGTGGGTGGTTTTACATTGAATTTTTTTGCATGATTTTACTCTTGAATTGCATGATCTTACACTAATATTACACCTGTCAAGTGTTTGATAAAATGTCCGATTTTGGATTCTTGAGTTATTGATGACCCATTGCATGACCTATGATTTGAATGACTTTATAATGATGAAAGAAATAATTATATGAGTTATTTTCATGAAAAGTATCTGTAGTATTATAAGTTGACCATGCCTAGTTGAGGAGGTGATGCCTCAATCACCATGGATGGTAGGGTGAGACAACCATCAACCAAATTGAGGGGTTGATCCCTCAATCACCTTTAGATGGGGGTGGTACATCCATCAACCAAATTAAGGGTTCATCCACCAACCAAATTGAGGGGTTGATACCTTAATTACCTAGGATAGGGTGGTAAATCCATTAACCAAATTGAGGGGTTGATACCTCAATCACCTAGGATGGGGGGTGGTAAACCCATTAACCAAATTGAGGGGTTGATACCTCAATCGCCTAGGATGGGGGTGGAAAACCCATTAACCAATTGATGGCCTCTTCCTACACATGTAGTATGTTCTATACAAGCATGTTTTACTTCAAGCATCATTCATACATGTCATATTATTACTACGCTCATCTATTACTTATACTTACGCATTTGGATTATGATGCCTATCTCTTGTTACATTGCATCCTACATACTCAGTATATTCAAACGTACTAACGCATACTCTATGCCTACATGATGTCACCATGTAGGAACCGAAGCTCCACTTGATCATCTTCCTCCACGTGGCTAATGTGACTTCTCTCAAAGCAAGTTGGTGAGTCCTCAACTCTGAGGATATATGTCTCTTGATTTTCATGTTATGTTTTGACTCTTTCTAGGTTGGAAACTCATAACTATAAGGGTAAGCCCAGAGATTGTCTTGGCCCCCGCTTCTATCTATGTATTAGAGGTGTTATTGGAACCTTATGATGTATTGATGCTATACTCTTGGCTTCTATAATTTTATGGTATTAAAGTTATCCTTTAGCCTCGTTTATCCCTATTTACTATCTCTTATTTTTTTTTGATTGCTTTCGCGATCAAAGATGTGTAATGATATGTTAAGAGGGTTGTTTGGGGTCTCTTTGGGTTCCCCATTCACCGCGTCATGTCTAGGCCCTAGGTCCAGGTCGTGACAAATTTGGTATCAGAGCACTAAGTTGTTAATGGTCCTCGACATCCAACACACTGCGTCGATTAGAGTCTTATTCATGGTTGTGTTATGCACAACAACTATTAGTATGAGGCTATGAGATGTTTTAGAAAATGTTTCTCTTCTTCATGATCTATGTCGTGCTATAGAAGATAGGTAAGCTTTCCCCTCTAACGAATATCTTTTGCTATTAGATTTGGTGGCGTTTTGATATTGTCGTGCTATAGAAGATAGGTAAGCTTTCCCCTCTAACGAATATCTTTTGCTATTTTTAGATGATGCCTAACACAATAGGAAGAAGACCCCGCACACCCGAGGAATAACTGGCTCATGGAGAGAGCTCCGGGATGCTCTCACCTTGCTAGCTCAAGCCACGACTAATCAAGTTAATCAAGGGGCCCAAGCCATTCATGCTCCTACTCCGCCATCTCGGGTGAGGGACTTTATGAGGATGAACCCACCGGATTTCTATGGGTCTAAGGTGGATGAGGACCCTCAAGAATTTGTTGATGAGGTGTACAAAGTGTTGGCTATTGTAGGTGTTAGGTCGGAGGAGAAGGCGGAGTTGGCGGCATACCAACTCAAGGGGGTGGACCAAATATGGTTTGGCCAATGGAAAACGAAGAAGGGGAACAATAATGTGATTCTATGGGAGGAGTTTAAGATGGCATTTCTCAACTGGTTCTTCCCTCTTGAGCTTAGGGAGGCCAAAATAATGGAGTTCATGAATTTGAAGCAAGGATATATGAGTGTGAGAGAATATTCCCTCAATTTCAACCAACTCTCCAAATATGCTCCCCAATTGGTTGCCGACTCAAGGTCTAGAATGAACAAGTTTGTGATGGGTGTATCCGATTTGGTGAATGAGGAGTGTCAGGCCACTATGTTGATTAGTGACATGGATTTGTCCTGCTTAATGACTTATACCAAATAATTGGAAGGGGAAAAGTTGAGGAAGAGGAGGAGTAGTGAGGCCAAGAAGGCCCGTTTTGATGGTTAGTTCTAAAGTCCCAAGGGTGGCCGATTTCATCAAAATCAAGGGTCTTCTCATACTCCTAGTAGAAGGTTTGCCGATGATAACCCAAGGGTCCAAGGTAATGGTGGTATGATGTCCAATGCTATATGCCCAAAATATGGTAAGATTCATAGAGGCCTATGTTTGAGGGATACCAATGCTTGTTTCGATTGTGGTGAAGAGGGGCACAAGAGGATTGATTGTCCTCGTAATCAAAACAAGGGTGGAGATGTTTGTTCTCAAGGTAGTTCCCCAAGGCATAATCGGTTCTATGCCCTTCAAGGGAGGCAAAGGGTTGATGAATGTCCGATGTAGCTACCAGTATGTTGAAGTTTCCTTTGACTTTGATGTGTATGCATTGATGGGTTCGGGTGCCACTATCTCTTTCATTACTCCTTTTGTTTTTAGTGGTTTTCATGTGTGTCCCAAATTATTATGTGAACCTCTTTGGTGTCTACCTCATTAGTAAGTCTATTGTTGCTAGAAAGTTCGTAGAGATTGTTCTGTAGTCATGTTGCATTTAGGTCTTGCCTTGTGATTTTGTTGGATTAGATGTGGTGGATTTTGAGGTCATACTTAGGGTGGATTAGTTGCATGCATATTGTGTCTCCTTTGATTGCAGGGCTTGTATAGTTAGATTCCAACTCCCTAATAAACTCGTCCTTGAGTGGAGGATTGTAAAGTGGTAGTGAAGGGGTAATTCATTTCTTGACTTAAGGTCTAATTGATCTCTAAGGGTTACATTTATTATCTTGTAAGAGTTAGGGGTGTTGAACCTAAGCCTTTTTTATTGAGTTGTTCCGGTGATAGATGGGTTCTTAATGTTTATTCTGATATTTTGAATTTGGAGTAGTGTTTGTTGGTTTGATCTATGTACCGACTATGTCTATAGGTCTCATGAATAGAGTCTTTAATCTCTACCTTGTTATGTTTGTAGTGGCCCTTGGTGATAGTATGTTGGTTTATTTTCGGAGGTGAGGGAGAACTTGTGGATCATATGAGGGTGATATTGTGAATTTTGTTGAATGTGAGGTTGTTTTCTAATTATGTGAAGTAGGAATCTTTGGGGTGACAAAAAGGGATGGTTGGAGAAGTTAACCGGTTGACTATGTTAGGAATGAGGTTGGGTGAAGTTGAGGATGGTGGTGTAGTGGTTTTGATGGTTCCAAACCTTCTTTGGGTTGAAGGGGTCTAGCTTAAGCAAAGTCTTGATTCCGCCTTAATAGAGTTAGAGGTTTTGGGTGAAATATGGTAGAGTGGAGGTTGTCTCCAATAGGGGAGATCATGGTTTATGGTACCAAGTAGACTATGTGTGATTAAGGTTGACAATTGGGTTAAGGTTTGTAGGTCCTTATAGGGTTTGGAGGAGGGATTGTGTAAGTTTGCATAAGGATTGGAGTTACCTATGGATATGAATATGGTTCTTTCGGTTTTTCCATGTGTCTATGTTAAGGTGGTGTGTGGTGACCCAAATGTTATGGTGACTTTGAAGGTTGTGGATGTGATGAGGGACAATTTGACTTATGAAAAGGGTTTGGTGAAAATTTTGGATGGTTCAAGTGAGGAAGTTGGGAAATAAGGATGTAGCTTCTGTTAAGGTTCTTTGGAGGAAACAACAAGTTGAGGGTGTCACTAGGGAAGCCGAAGCGGTCATAAAGGAGCATTACCCGTACCTATTTCACTCTATTCAAGCCTTAGATAACAACTAAGTCTTCCTTGTGATTTCAAGTCTAAGTTTCAGCCCCATGACATTTGCATATATTCATGTTTAAATTGCAAGTTCATGGTGATTTTGACACTTATGTTGAGATTTTTGAAATGACGTTTAAGTGCATTGTTGTATCCTTTCGTCGGTTGAATTTATCTTGTTTACCACTCTTCTAAACGTTTCTTTAACATTCTGGGACGAATGTTCCCAGGGGGAGATATTGAAACGACCCCAAAAAGTGCTCAAAAATGTGCCTTGGAAATGCTCATAATCATAAATTTCATATATCTCAAAATTCGTACGTGATATCAAAAATTCGACTTTATATTCTTGATCAGGGGATGAAATTGAGTAGGAGATGTGTCTAACCCCGATTTTAGAGCAACTGTATCAAAATTTTATTTTCACAAAATGCAAATTCCAAAGAGCTCTCAGCGCCCCTGGCGCGACGTGGCCAGGGCACGGAGATGTGTATTTTTGTTTCTAATTATTTTATCTCGATCCAAAGGCTTTGAGGTCTTGGGCCTAAGTCTTCCCATGCATAAAACTATCTATACTTAGACATATTTCAAAACTATATCATACAAGACATTCCACAATACTCTCTCAAACACTTAGACAAATATTTCACTCAAAATTCAAGTGTCTCAATCTCTCCAATGCTTGTACTATATCATACAAGACATTCCACAATACTCTCTCAAACACTTAGACAAATATTTCACTCAAAATTCAAGTGTCTCAATCTCTTTCCGGACCTAAGGATTTCATTCAATCTTCAAGTTCTCATCTAAATCTTCACCAAGGAAATCTCCAAAGTTAAGGTATATGGGTTTCAATCATTGGGCTCTTTCACCCATGGTGCCCAATCTTTCTTTTTACCTAAATTGCATGCTTCTAAGTTGATGTACTTATGGGTCTTACTTATTATGCATTGGACTATGAACTATATTGGAATTTCATAAAAGTGTGACTGTTCAAGTATGTTTTGGAACTATGAATTTATGATCTATCTTGAGATTTGATGAAGGGTTTTGATGTATATTGCATGAGGGTATTACCAAGTGTTGGTGGGTGG
The DNA here is from genome assembly GCA_000787875.1 of Solanum virginianum. NCBI lineage: Eukaryota > Viridiplantae > Streptophyta > Magnoliopsida > Solanales > Solanaceae > Solanum > Solanum virginianum. Next base: position 15,636 of record DF358480.1, read on the forward strand.
TTTTATATTAAATTTTATTGCATGATTTTACTCTTTAATTGCATGATCTTATACTAGCATTACACACCCGTCAAGTGTTTGATAAAATGTCCGATTTTGGATTCTTGAGTTATAGATGACCCATTGCATGACCTATGGTTTGAATGACTTTATGATGATGAAAGAAATATTTGTATGAGTTATTTTCATGAAAAGTATCTATAGTATTATAAGTTGACCATGCCTGCTTGAGGAGGTGATGCCTCAATCACCATGGATGATAGGGTGAGACAACCATCAACCAAATTGAGGGGTTGATACCTCAATCACCTTGGATGGGGTTGGTACATCCACTAACCAAATTGAGGGTTTGATACGTCAATCACCTAGGATAGGGGGTGGTAAACCCATTAACTAAATTGAGGGCTTGATACCTCAATCATCTAGGATGGGGGTGGTAAACTCATTAACCAAATTGAGGGGTTGATACCTAAATCACCTAGGATGGGGGGGTGGTAAACCTATTAACCAATTAATGGTCTCTTCCTACATATATAATATGTTCTATATAAGCATGTTTTACTTCATATGTCTCTTGCTTTTCATGCTATGTTTTGACTCTTTCTAGGTTGGAAACTCATAACTATGAGGGTGAGCCCAGAGATTGTCTTAGGCCCCGCTCCTATCTATGTATTAGAGGTGTTATTGGAACCTTATGATGTATTGATGTTATACTCTTGGCTTCTCTATTTCTATGGTATTAAAGTTGCCCTTAGCCTCGTTTATCCCTATTTACTATCTCTTATTGTTGTTTTGATTGCTTCCGCGATCAAGGATGTGTAACGATATGATAAGAGGCTTGTTTGAGGTCTCTTCGGGTTCCCCATTCGCCGTGTCACGTCTAGGCCCTAGGTCCGGATCGTGACAGTTTATTGTACAAATTTAAGTTGTAGACTTTTAGTGAGTTTGGGTAACTTACAGGAAAAGATAGTTTTGATCCCTTGGAACACTTTAGTGTAAGGCGCTAGTTTTCTCTTAAAAGTGCCGTTGCACAATAGTTTCTTGAGATTGTCTCTGTATTCCTCTTGCCAATGTGTGGAACTTTATTGTTCTTCTTGTACATGTAGCTAATTACAATTCTCAATTTCTTGAGAGCCAATCTCATTCACCTTCCGAG
>DF358480.1:16849-30261 GCA_000787875.1 Solanum virginianum
CAATCTCATTCACCTTCCGAGAGCGGCCCGCTAGATATAAAGATAATGAGGTAAAGTGGTGGCATCTCTTCAGCAGTAAATATGATTTGAAGGGATGACTTTTTTTTATGGATTTTGTTTAATTAATTAAATTATAAATAGAATATTTAGATTGATAAAAAAGACATTTTAGTAATTCAACTTTAAAATTTTGAAGTTTCCACGTATAGATAGATGATGACCAAGCATATGACTTTCCTCAGTATGCATTTAAAAATTCTTTGCTCAGGGATTTGGAATTGAGGCATTGCCAGCTCAACCCTCGTGCTACTGTTAATTGAGGCATTGCTCAATAAGTTTCTTTTGGACCTTTATTTTTGTCACTTGATGTTTAAGTTTCTTTTATCCCTTTAGTTTTGTTACTTCATGTATGGTCTTCATTAATCATTGCCCCATTGGTTTTGGCACTTTTAGTTTGCATATTTCATCTCTGTATATTTGCATGTAGGACAATATGTAGGTAAATAATCATAAGTGATACTTTGGTACACTATTAATTCATTTTTATGGTAGCTCTATCAACAAAGAAAGATCTTCCTACTGCTGTTGCTAACGAATTAAAGTTGAAAATTTTATTCTCTGCACCTACTATCGAGCTAAACAATCAGCCACACCATTTTCTTCGACATATGAATCAACTCTTTCATCTAGAGTCATACTGCCAAGAAGGTTTTGCAACTCACTTGACAACATTCACAATATGTAAAGAGTTGGCTTCCACCCGAATATAATGTTTCTAATACACCAAATAAGCCCATAGGAAAGTTCAATCGCTTCAGCCATATTTTTTTGTTAATAAAGCCCTGTTCCTTCCTGCAGGACCTGTTGTCGAGGATGAACTAACCCGGAGGTTTGAGATGCATAATGTTAATTGCTCATTTTCACATTTGAAGACCATCAATTTTGACAACATACATGGATCATTAAGCCAAAATAAGTTTGTGCTGCAATATTTGTTCAAGCATGCACCAGTGCTACAAGAGTTTGTCATTGATGGATTCCAAAGGATGTCTTCAGATAATGTGAAATTGAGACACAAGTTCTTAAGCTTTCCAATATCCTCTCCGCACGCTTCAGTTGTCTTTTCTAATTGATACCATTTGGGTTGATTACAACATATCATAGTAACAATATGGTTGCTATAAATGTTTTTTGATTTCTACTCTTATTGTTTGTGAGAATACTTTTTCAAGGTTCAATTATGTATTTTGTTGGCTGGTGTTATTTTCAAAAGAAAAAACTCTTTCCTTTGTTGCAACTTTCCATATGACAAGCTTTATGGACACAAGATTAAAGAGACAATTTGGTACATTTGATACAAGTTTAATTTAGGACCACAAGATTCATAAAAAGTCTTCTTTGTTTTTTAAATGGCACAATACATAAATTGGCTTTTTAACCTGGAGCGAAATTTTAAGTTGGAACTCAAACTTTCAAAGTGCACAAATAGGCACTCCAACTTGCCCGCTTTTTATCAAGTAGGCACAAGGCGCTGACATGGAAAATCACATGTCATACACAAAAAAGGGGCGCGTGAATACTATATTTGTGAAGATTTCAACGGTAAAAAAGACACGAATTGTCATTTTTACCCCTACTACATCCCTTTATATATAAACTATTATTTTTTAAATTAAAATATAATTTTTTTCTTCTTTCTAGGACTAATCTTCAAGAACTTTTTTTCTAGTTTTTGAAGCTAAAAAAAATTATAATTTGAAATATTTTTTTAAAATAAATATTTAAATTCTTTTTTGGGAGATAGGAGGTAAAGGTAGGGGGTTAGGGTGGGGGTGGATAAGGCACAAGGTGGAATAAAAAAATTAAAATTTTTAAAATTTCAAATTCTTATAAAATTAAAGTTTTTAATATTTGAATTTTTTATAAATATACATTTTAAATTCTTTTGGTATGGGGGAAATTTGAATTTTTCGTAAAATATTTTTTTTATTTTTTGTATGGGGGTGGGGGTGGGTTGATGAGGGTCCAAGGTGGAGTAAAAATATTTTAAATTTACAAAATTTGAATTTTTCGTAAAATAATTTCTTAATTTTTTTTATGGGGGTGGGAGTGGGAGTGGGGGAAGGATGGGGGGATGAGGGTCCGAGGTGGAGTAAAAAATTTAAATTTATGAAATTTAAATTTTTCATAAAATAAATTTATTTTGGCCAATCAAAAATGTTTTCTTTATTTTTTTTAACTATAAATAGGTAGAATAGTGTTAGATGACGTGGCATTTTCTTTTTTTAAAAAAATATAAATATGTGAAATAAGTTTATGACGTAGCATAGCGGGATTGGACATAAAATCCACGTCATAGCGAGTGTATGTCATGCACTTGGGCTGCTGGACAGTTGTGCCTACTTGATAAAAAACGGGCAAGTTGGAGTGCCTATTTGTGCACTTTAAAAGTTTGAGTTTCAACTTAAAATTTTGCTCCAAGTTAAACGGTCAATTTATGTATTGTGTCTTTTTAAAACTTTGTGACAAGTCAAACTAGACCATTCTTTTGGAAATATTGTTATTTTAAGTTACTATCTACGAGATCCCCTTCTATGGTCCGTCATTTCGACCACAACCCATAAAAAGGTCTTATCCTAATCATTTTCCAAAAGTTCTAAAACACAAAATCTGTACCTCAAACCATAACCCAAGTCTATGGCCCATAATTCCATTTTCAAGTCGTACATCCCCTTGTATATAACCTTCATACTTGATCAAATTTCATCTCCTCACTGCCCCATCTACGAGGCCCATGTGTGACTCATACTTTCAAATATGGGCTCATCTTATTAGGTCGTATCTTTGATCCTGAAACCTAAAAACTTTCTCAACACCGGTACCCATTTATGAGTTTGGTCTACAACTCGTGGTTACAACTATGATCCGTAGTTAGGCCTCACAGAACCTGGTACCAGAATTTAGAAATTTACAAAAAGATTTTCAAAATCTGAATTTAGAAATTTACAAAAAGATTTTCAAAATCTATCTTTCCTACTTATGGGGTATTACAATATCTCCCCCTTTGAAATATTCATCCTAGAATATGATAAAAGAAAACTTTAGTAGAGTAAATAAACAGCTAACAACCCAGCTTGAATGCAATAATTCAACTTAAACATCATTTGTATGAAATTTTCAAACGTATGCATCAATTCTCATTCAAATACAGTCTTATGAGTATGCATGCATGCAATATGACATAAAAAAATTAAAATGCAGTAGTTTAAGGTCTTTGAGATAGAATAAGTTAGTACCTTAGGCTTGAGTAGATAGTGCAAAAAGATAGTTATATTGTTTCATCATATCCGCCTCTACTTAACAAGTAGCACTTTCAACTTGTTGATTTCTTCAAAGGGCTTTGACGGATACAATCATAGTGATAATCATAATATATATAGCCAGGGGTGCTCCTACAAATACAAGTCACTAGACTACACAAGGTCAATGTCAGGATACAAAAGACAGTCATCAAAAAGGGGAAAAGATTGCAAAGTAGCTAGAGTTGTCAGTGCTCACCAAGTGTCTCCTGAATGCTCGTGAATCCCCCAAAAATCAGCCCCCGTGTCTAGAACTTGGACCTGCACCATGGGAAGATGCAGAAATGTAGGGGGTGAGTATCAGAAAAAGGCACCCAATAAGCATCATCGGCCAACTGAGTGCAACACTATACATATAGGAAGCTTAAATATAGAAAATTGTAGCAAATCTAGCAAATGAAAACTCAGATCAAAGAATAAACATGTTTGGAAAATTCCTAAATTCTAACAAACCAATAAAAGTAATGTGTAATGATACTGACCGACGAAGACTGAGGAGGCCCACAGTATAACCATCATTGAACTGGGACCTAGTGTTGTACGCCGATGCAAGGCCCTAATATCTATGCTTGTACGCTAACTAGGTCCCCATAAACCTAGAAGGTACACCTGCACAAAATTAAGCTAACTGAAATATAACGGAACCCAACTCTCAATATCACATGATCAAGGGTCAAGCTTTACGTAGGTGTAAGGCCCTAATATCTAAGCCTGAATGTCCCCTGAGCCCCCATAAGCCAAGAGAGTAACCCACGCACAATCGGGATATGAATAGGTGTGTAGATACATGGTTAATCAGCTAGGTCCTCAATCCAAAGTACCATATCTCAACTGGGTCCTCGACCCAAAGTATTGTATCTTGTCAGGCCACAACACTCGACTCTGGCACCTCAATGTACATATATAATGGTGGGACCCATCCCTCGCGGGAGAAAGAATCCCCCTAATATCATCAACAAGATCTTAGACCTGAAATATAACTGAGGGGTCCCCAACCCAATGTAACAACAGGTGTTTGGCCCCCGAAATCGGCATTTGGGACTCGAAACTCATGAACATGGCCACCGAGACTTGGACCACGAGGAGCGTCACCCAAGATTCAAACTCTCGGACATGGCCACCGGGTTTTGAAGCCCAGGGAGCGTCATCCAGGGACTGGCAACAACAAGAATATTCCTTCATCTCATGGCTAGAGTTGGATTGTGCTCTGAAGATTGTTGGTGAGTTCTCATGCTTCCGGGATAAGCCTTGTTCATGTTTTGTTTTTCTAATATTTAGACTTTATAATATCTGCTTTTTAATCTTGAGGGTGAACTAGTAGCATGTTAATTAGCCAAAAAAAAATAAAAAAAAAAATATATATATATATATATATATATATATATATATTAAATTTTAATTTTTCATATTAAATTCAATTAAAAAATAGAAGAACTTAAAAATTTAAGAGGGGCGGGTCTATGCGGGGCGGGACAGGACGGATTGAAAATGAAAAAAATCATCCTGCGGGTTGGGGTAGGGCGGGGCAATTTAAAAAAATTTGCGGGTTGAGCTCAACCCGCCCCATCCCCGCCCCGCCCTGCCCCGCCCCGCCCCATTGCTATCCCTAGGTGGAGGTAATGGTAGAGCTAGGGGTTGTGGAGTGATGGAGATGGGGATAAATGAGATGTGTGGAAGGAAAGGACAATCATATGAAATATCACTTGTGAAACATCACTTGTGAAACTTATTTTTCGTATTTTCACCAAGGAAATCATTTTTCTTACTTGTTTTCCTAGAAAATATTTTTTAAAACATTAACAAAATTGATCATTCAAATGAGAACTGAAAAATATAATCCTCCATATAAAACAAGTGCACACTTCAAGTTACTTTCAACAGATAGAGTCTCTTTTTCACATAACCAAGTCTATGAGCCTTTGATTCTTGTAAAATTCCAAGGCGAATTCAGAACTTAAATGCATTGAGTTCAGTATATTTTAAGTCTTATCACTAAAAGTTCCAATTCAGGATATTTGTAATCATGCGTACATAATTTAATAAATTACTTAGATTTTGCACTGCACGTTCATAATTCAGTTGGACTCTGGCTCCATCATATCATACTGCTCCTGCATCGGCTTTTACGACAATTATATAGTTCAAGAATTCCTTAATAGTACAAGTAGAGAGTAAAAGAAAGGAAAGGGTGCGTGTATCAAAATCACAACTTGAAGGTGAACAAATTGTTCAATTTCCATCCTTCAACTTATTGAACCATATCACATATTCACATTTAGAGTGTACAACACACAGTTCTCACATTAACAAATCTAAACCTCAAACATAGGCAAAACAGGAAAAGATGCACAAAAAAGCATAAATATAAACTGGGTGCCCCCGTTATAACTTTATGCTCGATCAATCAACATGCAGGAGCAGGAGAACCTAAAGAATGAGTAGGAAATGATGATGAAGTCTCAAGACGTCTGGGCTTCAGGATTGATGGTAGGAAGTGGTTTGGTAACAGCGGCTAAGATATCAGCGTAGCCAACAACTCCAACTAAATGGTCCTCATTCTCGGCATCAGTAACCCATACATGAGTTGCCCGATGTGACAACATCTGAGCCATAACAGCAGCCAATGAACTTGTCTCCTTACATGTCAATGGTGCACTTCTGCCACGATACATGCTCCTAGAAACACTTAAAGATGAGTTTGTTGGATTGCTGACAAACCCAATACTCCTGCTGCTAAATTTTTTTGGCCTCGCTGTACTGCGACTATTGGCTGTATTCGCATTTGTTACCATAGGATTGACTGCAAAATGAGGCAAGGAACTTGATGTAATATTATCCTCAACACCCATCACGAATTGTCCTGCTGAAAAATTAGCTAGGGCCCATGCTGCAGCTAAATAATCACACTTCCACAGTTTAGTGGCTGAAATCTCACCAATGATCTTATTGTAATCATCTGCCATAGGATCAATGACTGCTACTGCAGGGGGATCCTTTGGTAGCTTTTGAGTGGCATCTATCGCTGGGCGTGATGCTTCTATTGAGCAGTAGTTTGAGTTAATGATACCAAGGGAATAGATAGAGGAGAGAGGAATAGGGGCTAATGCACCAAGGCAACCAATAACAAAACGGATGATATCTTCTCTGGACAGACAACAGAATTTGTCACGAATGGGCATAGGGGAAGAAGTTGATGGACGGTTGGCATTGGCAGCCGGGTTAGAAGTATCAATGTTCTTTAGCCATTTACCATTATAAAGAATTGAAAATCTCTTGCTCATGCCTCTCCATACAACACTTTTAGGAACTAGGAGTCGCTTCACACCTTGCTTCATCATCTCCAGTGCATCTATCAATCTGCAAAGTGCAATGGATCAGCATTATGCCAGTTAAAGAAATAGTTGCTACAAATTTTCATCATCCACTCACTTATTTGAGACTTTGGATAACTTCAAATAGTAAACTGAAACTATCAATCATACTAATATTACATCTATCTCCACATAGAAGAGTTGGAAAAGAAAGCTATCTGACAGGCAGAGGTCGACGTATATTTGTTAGTCTATTATTTATGGGTTTTATGGGCCTCCATGTGTTCGTCTGTGTATGGTTTCTGAGCTAGGAGTGCTTGGAATTTCAGTCCTACTCATTAATATACGATTAAAAAAAAAGTGGCTCTCCTAGTGAAAAAGTGCTTTCATTGTTGTGGAATAAGCAAACTCATTGTATAATTAAACTGTCCTATCACTTCACATATTAGTTGACTCTTATAGGTAGTCATATGGACCCTTGCATTATTGTTTTGCAATTTCTTTCCTTTTAAACCTTGTGTAAGAAAGAGAAATGAATATAAATTCTCTGTTTGATCTACTCAACATATTAGTTGACTCTTATAGGTAGTTATATGGAATCAGATGAATAATTAATCCATGATTTCATGAGCTAAGTGGATAGCACACAGAAAAGTCAGAGAGTAGCATCTCTAATCATCTTTAGATTGTAGATATACAACTGACAACAAAAAGATACAACCACATCTAAATCCCAAGCCAGAAATTTACAACAAAACATGATTTCACAAATTCCCTGCAATGATGTTGACATGCTTTCACGACAACTAGTGTCATCCATGGGTGACTTGAGAGTAGAGCCAGTAAAGTACTTGTTTAGGACCCCGTTCTCAAAAATCTTATTGGTATTAAAGCATAATTCAAAAGTTCTGAAATATCAAACAGAATTCTATTTAACTAAGACCTTATAAACTTGGAAAGAAAATTTACAACTTTACTAATGTCATGACTATATAAAGAAACAATTAAATTTTCTAAATATTGATTGTAACTTTGAAATACATACAATATAATTTTCTAGTGGTTATAAGAAGACTTGCAAACTAATTAAAATTAATTATAACTTGAGATACTGAAATAAAAACATGATAATATCGAAGATTTAATGCATTCCCATGTCACTTACAAAGACATGGAAGAGCACAGTAGGGCAGGTTGGAGTGGTTAACCAGCTTGTGCAATATCATTTTCAATATAGCTAAGATGCCTAATACAATGGTGTTGTTGTACAAGAACAAGGGTGATATCCAAAATTGCAATAACTACGGGGGGGATTAAGTTGTTAAGTCACACTATGAAAGTGTGGAAGAGAGTAGTGGAGATGAGAATAAGAAAGGGTGTGTCTATTTCCGGAAATCAGTTCGGATTCATGCGAGGGCGATCAACCAAAGAAGCCATTCATTTTGTGAGGAGACTATTGGAGAAATATTAGGAAAGGAAGGACTTACATATGATGTTCATCAACCTTCAGAAGGCCTGCAACAAAGCCCCAAGAGAAGTCTTGTGGTGGTGATGCTAAAAGGCAAGAGGTGTATCGGTGGCCTGCAATAGAAAAATAAAGGACATGCGTAAAACGCAGGTAAGAATGGTGGGAAGAGACCCAAGGCACTTTTCTGTGGAGATGGGGTTATTTCAGGGATCAACCTTAGCATGTTTCTATTTGCTTTGGTGAGGGATGAATTGATACAGTACATTCAAGATGAGGTGTTTTGGCGTATGTTAGTTGTGGATGACATAGTACTGATTGATGAGACGCACAATGGAGTTAATGCTAAGTTAGAGGTGTCAAGATAGACTTTGGAGACTAAAGGCTTCGTTTTGAGTAGAACCATGACAGAGTATGCGGAGTGCAAATTCAGTAATGCGATACATAAGCTAGGCATGGAAATGAGGCTTGACACACGAAATATCCCCACTAAAGACAAATTCAAGTATCTTTGATCAAAAATGTATCACTAAAACTCAAAGTTAAGTTTTATAGAGTGATGGTTAGACCGACATTGTTATATGGGCAGAGTGTTGGCTAGTCAAAAACTCCTATGTCTAGATGATGCATGTTGCAGAGATGAAGATGCTGAAGAGGATGTGTGGTCATACTAAAAAAAATAGGATTAGAAATCTTCGAGAAAAGGTGGGAATAGCCTCCGTGGTGGATAAATTGAGGGATGTGAGACTAAGATGATTTAGACAAGTAAAGAGGAGATGCGTAGATGCACCAATAAGGAGGTGTGAGAGGTTGGTTATGGAGGGTACGAGTAAATATAGAGGTAAGTCAAAATATTATTGGGAAAGAAGATAAGACAGGATATGATACAACTCCAAATTACCGAGAACATGACCTTAGATATGAAGATGTGGAAGACATATATTAGGGTAGAAAGTTAGTAAGTAATGTAGTGTGGGCTTGGTACTAGTTGTTTTACTGTAACTGTTGTTCTTTTATATCTAATATTGTTATTAGTGTTTTGTAGGGTACTAGTTGTATTGTTTATTGTTGTTTCAATACTCTATCCTAGTATGTTGTTGATTGTGTTTCGATTATCCCACTATTTTCTTGTTGTTTTTGCTCTCTTCTAGTAGTCGTTGCAATGCTTCCTTGTTATGTATTATATTTGCTTCACTGTCTTCTTCTTTGTACTTGCTTTTGCTATACTTGAGCTAAGGATCTTTAGCAAACAGTCTCTCTACCTTCACGAAGTAGTGATAAGCTTTGCATACATTCTACCTTTCCAACGCCACTTGTGGGATTTCACTGGCCATGTTGTTGTTGTATCATAAATAAAAGTATTTCTTTGGACATGACTTGTGGAAAAAGGTGATGCTAGAATATACGAATATTTCTCCAATATTCTACCCTCGTGAACATTGTGAGTGGCAGTGTAGACTTGTTGAAAAAGGTGATGCTAGAATATACCATTGACATGACATTATACAGGTAAGGAAGGGATTTCTTGAGTATGCTCACAAAGGTATTGACATTATCCAATGAATTTGGGGCTAATATATTAGCAACGTGACTGTTACTGGTGATGCTACAATATACCATTGACATGACATTATACAGGTAAGGTAGGGATTTCTTGAGTATGCTCACAAAGGTATTGACATTATCCAATGAATCTGGGGCTAATATATTAACAAAGTGACTGTTACTACTTTCTATCCTCTGATCTCTTTTTTGTTTCTTTTTCTTTCTGTGTTATTTTTCCATGGAGGAGGGGCTCCTTTGACTGTCTTAATCAGTCAAAAACAATCCTTAGACCTATGGATAAAATTTCTGACTAAGAGGAGTCATAAAGCTTTATATTAGGTTGAAAACACGCATGACATTTGCTATTGTTTTTGGGGGGCGGTGAGAAGGACAAGAATTCCAAACTGGCAGAGAAGAGGGAAAGAAAAAACAGCTTTAATAGTTAATTAGCCTTGCAAGATTAAGATGAATGTAATACACAAGAAGCAATAAAAAATCACAAATAGATACTTGATTCAAGAGAAGAGACATTAGGTGCATGAGGCTAAGAAGTAGCAGAGATTAAAGAACGATAGGCAATGTGTTCTCTACATATGGTAAGTGCGTCAAGAAGGAAGAGGACTTGACATCAGGTACTTGTTTCTATGTTTACATTTGGGGATGAATTTCAGAGACCTACTCTCCGATTTTGCCCATAACTCTAACTCCCTTGTGGTTTAAAATTATTTCGCTAACTCTTCTATTTGATTTTTCTATAATTGTCTTAAATTATTTATCATTAAATAAAAGTAATTACAGTCTTACCAATTTTCCCCTTCACTACAATTTTTAATTAACTAAATTCATTTTGAATACAAAAAAGAAATAATATCCTGGCCCGTGTTCTCCTTCCTCTCTGGATATGGTGTATTAGTAATACTGGTATTAGTTATGTTGAGATTATTTCTTTTGCAACGTTCATTTTGGTGTATTAAAATTAATATGCATTGAATAATTTCTTTAAAAAAACATTTATTTACGAAAATCCCTCCACAAATATAGTAGAAAGGATGTGGAAAAGGTTTTGAGGGGCAATTGTGCCTTTAACCATGCAGTGCATTAAAATCCTTTGCATTAGTTATACTATGGATTTTCATTTATTAGTTAAGTTATGCATGCCTTAATACCAAACAGAGTGTACATTGAAAAAGTGTACCAAACAAGACACTAGAAATACACAAAGCTAATGCATGCATTTATTTTTTTTAATGCATTCTACCAAATGAACCCTTAATTTGATAGAGAATTAGTCCACATACTGAAACGTCACAAACTGTCCATAAGACCTCATAAACTAAGAAAACAGTTGCTACAGAGGAAGTCAAGAAGACAAAATTTTAGGATAAAGTTTCACAGGCGAATTCAAAAGTTACCCAAATCATAGCAGTATCCCATTTAAGAGAAGGTAATCATGCAACTAACAGCAACATTGTCCCCAAAAGAGGCTATCACAGGGTAAATTCCACCTCTTCGGTCACCATTACTATGTGGAGACACTGCCTTGTTCTTAAAACAGCTTCAAAACTTAGCTGGTAAGAAGCTTCAGAAATGAAGGAAATGGCAGGGACCTGTTAGAGGTTTTACACATATCATATGCAGATGATACATTAATAACATGTGATGCTGAGAAGGAACAACTACAACATCTAAAAGTAACTTGTAGACATTTGAAGCAGTTTGTGGACACCACATAAACTTGGCCAAAAGCAGCATATTCTCAGCACAATGAAGACTGACAGTTTCTGAATTAGCCAGAAATTTGGGCTGATAAATGGATGAATTCCCCGCAACATACTTGGGTCTTCCACTAGGCTCCAAAAGTACAAAGACTACAAGGTGAGCCAAGGAGTGATTAAGAACTAAAAAGTCTATCCAACACCCCAGAAGAGACCTATTATTTGGGGGATGAATGACACTTAATGAAAAGGCTTTAGATGGAATTCTAACATAAGGAAACTTCTCATGGGATGACGATCAGGAGAGAAGATTCATTTGTTAAATGGCCTGATATCTTGAGGAAACTGAGGGAGATTTTGGGAATCAGAAATTTAAGCCTAGATAACAAGAGTTTACCAGAAAACCTGCTAATGAGACTGAGATGAGAAGGATGATATCGGGAAGTTACATCAGAAGAGATGCAGTATGGAAGATCAATGGTGCTCCAAACCTGTGACAAGCTCATATGGAAACACATAAAAGGTTTACGGACGGAGGTTCGGGCACTGACAGGGATGCAGATGGGAAATACCATCACGACCAAAATTTGGCATGATATATGAATCAATGCCCCATTCAAGGAGATCTTTCCCAAAATTTATACTCTGATATGTAAAGCTGCATAAAGTTGCAGAGACAGAATCTGGGACCTGAGCTTATGGAGATATACACAGAGACTCGGAGTTAGAAAGTGTAACTCTTATGTTGGAAATGCTAGAGAACATGCAACTTCTGGAAACAAAGATATACAGGAGTAATAGAAATACAATAAAGATAGCACATTCTTGCCCATATTATCAATGTCAATGAAGAGTGGTATAGATGAAGCAATTCAGCTTTTTTGAAGATGATTTCAAGACAAATGATCCACTAAAAGACAAATATCCTGGATGTATGGTTACATAGAAAAGCTTTCTAAGGAGGAAAAGTTGATCCAATCTATGCCATAGATGCTTTATATGCAAAGATAGCCACGAAACTGAAGAACGTTTATTTTACTATTGCTGGGTAAAAAGGAAAAATGAAGCATTTCCTAAATCCTTTGGCATGCAATCAGTGATTCCAAAGGAATCTCAGATAACCACACTGGCATGGCAACATATGAAGACAAAGGAAGAGCAGAGACACTTATGGAGGACCATCCCATTACACATTCTTTGAACTGTCTGGTTAGATAATAATCACTGATGTTTTGAAGGGAAAGCAATAGCCACAGCTGTTGCGAAGTTTTGGTGCATTAATTGTTTGATATTTTGGCGTAGGATGAATCTTGTGATGATGGTAATGTAATGATGGGCTTATTAGGTTCTCTCAAGGTCGAGCATTTAGAAGTCCAGTTATTTTTGTTCATTTGAAGTACCTTCTTGGGGCTCAATCATTCAAAAATAGTTTTGCTTGCTTTATTGGGAAAAAACAGCAAACATGGGAAACCTCACTTCAGACGGCAGAAGAAAAGAGAGGTGAACAAAGTTTCCTAGAATATCCTAGGCTATTACCAAACATGAACAGAAGAACCATGATTATAACAAACTGACACTCCTCTGGAGCAACAGAGAGGTAAGGCTAGAAAATGCAGCAAGTGTTCCCCGTTGATGATTTTAGATCTCCATATCTACAATATTTTTCAGATAATGGAGTAATCTGAGGTTTCCTGTTTCCAGTTTTAAATTGCAGTGGCAATGGGCCTACCCCTCTACACTTCTCCACTCAAATACCTAACTTGGGGTCTCGAATATCCATGTCACAGAAACAACCCAGAAACCAATACATCCCATTTGCCAGCCCAGTATCTACTTTGTTAAACTGAGAACCCCAAATCTTTATGGTATTCTAAACTTCTGCTCGGGTTCAAATCAAAGAGACAATTCATAATCAAATTTGGGGTTGATGGGTGGCTGGGAAGGAGGGAGGGAGGGAGAGAGAGAGAGAGAGAGAGAGAGAGAGAGAGAGAGAGAGAGAGAGAAGAAGCATATTCTC
>DF358480.1:68804-90483 GCA_000787875.1 Solanum virginianum
AAATTGGTATCATATAGGATTGAGGTTAATCCTCTGTGATACCCCATTGGTATATGTATATCCTATTGGTATATCATACAAGGTGGGTGTTGACATCAGCATGATGTCAACGCACAAATTTTAATATTATTGGGCAAATTTTAATAGTATGGGAGTATAAAATATAAAAGGGTATATGAATTTAAATAGTTTGCTTTAAAGGGACATATAGGCTTAGTTATCCCAGTTGTTTACCTTTAATGGGCCCAACCTAAACTTATATTTACCCTAGATGGACTCATGACCCAAACTATTTACCTTCTTACCTCACTTTTCTTTTTTTATTTTGCTCATAACGTCATACTGATGTCAGCACGATATCAACATGAATACTATGAAATAATCTTTTGTGATACTACAACAATATATATGTATATATACACTATACCAGTATCATGTAAAATGAATTTAATCCTCTCTGATACTTTAGTAGTATATTGATACCCTATTTATTTCAAATAGGTTTTTTCTTTAAGAAAATAAATAAGAAACAATTAAAAAATTATTAAACTCTAGATTAGAAGAAAATATGTTCGTCGTGATACTCCGTTTGTATATTGATATTATATCGACATCACATAGGACTAAACTCAATTATCTGTGATATTCCATCGGTATATTGATATCTTATCTGTACCATATAGTTTTGAGCTTTTTTTTGTTTTAAATAAATAGAACGATTAAGGAAAAATTATTAAAGTCACAAAATTATTTATCAAACTCTAAATTAATAGAAAACATATTCTTGTGATACTGCGTGGGTATATTGATACTCTATCGGTATCATATAATTTGAGCTCTTTTTTAATAAATAAATAATTAACAGAAAATTTTTAAATTCACAAACTTATTTTTTAAAATTCTAAATTAGTAGAAAATATATTATTTGTGATACTCTGTCACTATATTGATACAATATCGATATCATATAGGAGTGAGCTTAATCTATGACACTCTGTCGGTATATGTATACCCTATTAATAGCATGATGTCGGCGCTCGAATTTTAATACTATGAGACATAAATATAAAAAGATATACGAATATAAATAGTTTGCTTCAAATAGGTATAGACTTAGGGGTCGTTTGGTTTGAATATAAATAATGATGAGATAAATTATGTTAGGATTAGTTATGATGAGATAAGTTATGTTGATTCTATTTCTTATCGAGTGTTTGGTTTGGATAAATTTTAAGAATATGTTGTTTGTTTACAAAAATACCCTTCACTTTATTGGTTTTTAATGTATTTTCTTTACTAACTTTAATTATTCAACATTCATTTTTAAAATAAATCTTTCATCTTATTTAGCTCAAATATTTTTAGGTGTGCATTTTCATAATAATATTGTATGCATTTAAAATAATTTTTTATTTAATTTACAAATAAACTTGCATTTTTAAGTTTGTTAAAATAAAAAAGGATTTATGAAAAATCAAAATATAAAAAACATAAGAATTAGTCAATAAAAATTATACGATATAGTGTAATTTTTTAATAGAAAAAATACGAAGAAATATTATAAAAATAAGGAGCGAAGAATGTGAATATTATTATATATTATATTAAAAATAATGTAAATATACAAAAAGAGGTATAAAAAGGGTATAAAAGGATATTATAGTCATTGACCCTTTTTATCCCCGGATAAGTTATCCCGAAATTAGTATACCACCCAAAAGGAGGGATAACTTATCCCGATACTATTTATTAGTCCTAGGAAAATCAAACAACCATTTAAATTTTTATGGAAAAATAATATAATTAAGCAAACATATGATATATATTTACATTATACAACTATAGTTTGAAAAAGTTACAATTCATAGTTATAGTTAGGATTTTCTTGCTATAGTTAAGGTTTTGTTGCTTAGTTAAGGTTTTGTTGCTATTTTCTCTCTCATCTCTTCCTCTCTCTCGCCTCTCGCCTCTCTCCTCTCTCTCTCTACAATTTCTTGCAGATATACAATTACAAATATATACCAACTGCATATATACAATTATTTTGACAGATATACATAGTCAATTCGACAGACATACATATAAAATTTGCATCTCTCCACTCTCACTCGCTTCTTTCCTCCCTCGCTTAATCTCGTTCGCCTCTCTCCTCCCTCTCTCAATTTCGCTTTGCAGATATACAAATATATATGTATATTAATTACACATATACAATTATTTGACAGATATACATATACAATTTAACAAATATACATAAACAGTTCGTCTCTTTTCTCCCTCTCTTGATCTCTCTTGCCTCTCTCCTTCTCTTCAAGTCACATAGCTGAAGTTATATTGCATAATTATGTAAAATATAACTTTTTGATCATATTAAATTTCAATCCTAGATTATTTATAAAAATTTTACAATTTTTATTTTAAAATTATTTTTAGTTATCATTCACATCGAATGACCCTTTAATTCTCCCCGGATAAAGAGCCCATTTGGGTCACAATTTTTTTTTTTTTTTTTTTTTTTTTTTTTTTTTTATAAAAAAGGTTTCACACGCTCACTTACATACAGATAATAAAGGGTCTCTTTAAAGAAAATTTGAAAAAGAAAAGTGAAGCTGTCTACTTTACTTTAGTTTTACAGTTCTCCAGGCAACCTTCAAACACCTTTTGCCTCTCTCTTTATTCATTGGGACTCGAGTTGTTTTTGCTTTTTCCAAAGACGTATTTTTCTTCTTTATAATATTCGCACTAGCAAAACGTTACTATATGACATGACAATTACTTATTTTTATTTGAAGGATATAATCTAATGGATGTGATTATTTTTTTATTAAAAATTTTGATTCTGAATTTCAAATAAGATTCCTAAGCAATTCTAATTTTGATTAATTTAATTTTAATATAAATATCATACAATAAATAAAAATTTTGTGAACATAAAGTGCTGATATCAATAGAAATCGTATGATAATTGAACTATCAAAACCAAAACTATAATAATACAATTAATACCATGATGAATATCAACTATCCTAAACAAGGCAATACTACGTTATCTATTATCTTTCTAATTTAATACATATTTTTTTTACACATTTTTATCTAGAGTTATGTCATCGATAATCTAAAAAGTGAATCATATCCTATCTTATCACCTTTTCTCAATACTTAGCACTTCTTTTGTCCTATTTTACGTGATATCTTTTGATTTGACACAATATTTGAGAGGAAAATTTTTTTTTTTTGAAACTTATGATCTAAAATATTTTTTAATCATTAGTGTAACTGAAATTCATTTTACTAAATATAAAATAAAAATTAAATTATTTTGTATTATAGTAAATTAATGAATTAAAGAGGAATGGGTACCATGTAAAATATGACAAAAGAAGTAATTATTACTCTCTCTCTGTCTCATTTTAATTGAATTTGTGAGATAATACATATATATTAAGAAAAATATTTAAAGATAAAATTTATACCATACTCTCCATTATTATTCTTTGTTAAATTTTAAATATATAGTGTAATTTATCTTTTAGAAAATATAAAAGATTAATAAAAGAAAAGGCAAATATAAATTTTTTTTTAAAACATTCACCTTAAACTTTAAATAATTCAAATATTTTAAATATTAAAAATTCAATTACTTTAGGACAAATAAATCCTACCATATATCTATATTAAAAATATATTCAATTTCTAAACTTGACGTGATTGCAAGAAGAAGCCCCTCACCAAGCTGATGATATACAACCAGAAAGATATAACATAGTGTTTTAACAGGCAAAAGTATATAGGAAGTATGAGAAACTTTCAAACAATTAAAAATCACAATTTTCTTTTGGTTTAAAAAAATGTGTGATTAAATTGCATATATTTCGCCCATTTTTACTTGTTTACTCTCTCTCTCTATATATATATCATAATAATAATAATAATAATAATTATTATTATTATTATTATTATTATTATTTACTTTATAAAATTAAAAGATAATTTTATATTTATTTTAATTTATCCTTATTATTAATTATAGTCAATATCCTACTATATTTTTAAAGACATTGAATTTATTATATTCAAAGAATAATTTGATAAAATTATTCTTATTATTTACTATTCCTTTCGTCGCAAATTAATTATTTTTTGGGCTTTTCTTTAAGTTTCAAAATAGTTGAATTGTTCAAAGTTCAAAATAAATGTTTGAAATATTTTTCATATTTGTCCTTTCATTTGTTGAAGTTTTATATTTTCTAGGAGATAAATTACACTATATATTTATGATTTTACAAAGGGCAATAGTAAAAAGTATGATATAAATTTTGTCTTTGAATATTTTTCTTAATATATATGTATTATCTCATAAATTTAATTAAAATGAAATAAAAGAAGTACTTTTAAATTTTTATGTCGAATTAATAATGAATAACTATTATTGGACGGGCAAAAGTAATGGTAAGAGTTTGATAACTTTAAGAGACATAAAAGTCACCAGATACTACATGTGTAGAAATAATTGGATGAGTTCAAATTTTGCAACATGTAGGCGCACAACCGGATGCTTGGGCATAAATATCATGTAACAAAACTCCACTAAAGATACTCAAATAATTTATAAATTTCGGAAAAGAACTTTTAAAATCATATTTTTTTTTCAGAATAAATGACACCTGTATTTTTGAAAATTGATGAGGATAAATATAGATAGGAGTACAAAGGGTTATACCGAGTGTCTAGATGGTATTTTAAAAGGAAACAAGAAACAAGAAAGAATGTTGGTTCTTTAGTGGTGACTCTCAATGAAGTACCTACTTTCAGCTTACTCTCTATACTGATTCCTTTCACACACACACACAGTGCCTGTAAAACCTGTCCAGGGACCCCCGTTTCCCCTTTCCCTTCCTTAGCTAGCACCCCCACACACACACTTCACATATCTTTTTTACCTCTAGCTAGCTCCATTTTCTTCTCTTCCATGGCAGAATCAGTTCTTGAGCCTTGTACAACCTCTTATTCCACCAAAGCTTCAATCTTTTTCCTATTCTTCTTGATTTTCCCTTTCTTGAACCCTGCATTTCCTCTTTCTTTTGATGTTAATGCAACTGGGGTTGTGAATGTTGAAACACAAGACATGGCTTTGCTTTTGTTCTTCAAGTTACAGGTTCAAGAAAACTCCCCTTTGTCAAGCTGGGATGTCAATGTTCCTCTATCAAACTGGACCGGTGTCACCCGGTCCAACCAGACCGGACGAGTCACTGGACTCAACCTTACAAGGTTCAACTTGTCAGGCCAGGTTCATCCTTGTTTGTGTAATCTCACATTTCTTGAAACCCTTGTGTTGTCTCATAATGCCTTTAACAATTCAATACCATCTTGTATATGGAAGTTGTGGATCCTTAAGACCTTAGATCTTAGCTATAATATGTTAACTGCTCTTGTTCCTAGTACATTTGCAACAACCATGAGTAACTTAATTGAGCTTGACCTTAGCCATAATATGTTGAGTGGTAAAATTCCAATGTGGATAGGGAATTTCTCAATGTCACTTGAAAAACTCAACTTGGGGTTTAATAGTTTTCATGGGGATATACCTAAGACCTTGTTAAATTTGATGTCCTTGAAATATCTGGACTTGTCCCACAATAGTTTGATAGGAAATGTGGGTGATTTCAACCAAGAATTGGTCTCATTTAATCTTGAGTCTAATTTGTTATACGGTATTTTGCCTTGTTTATATTCGTCAAGGAAGTCACTTACACTTTTCAATTTAGCTAATAATTCAGTTCATGAACGAGTCTAATTTGTTATCCGGTACTTTGCCTTGTTTATATTCGTCAAGGAAGTCACTTATACTTTTCAATTTAGCTAATAATTCAGTTCATGAAGGCATACCGACATGTATATCCAATCTTGGGGGTTTGACACAGCTCAACTTGTCACATAATGAATTACGATATGGTATCTCGCCAGACTGGTTTTTCCAGAGAGGTTATGTGTGTTGGATTTGAGTTATAATGAGTTATCAGGGAAGATTCCAAGTAGGATCGCCGAGGTATCAGAGAAACCTGGACTTCTACTTCTTGACCTGTCTCACAATCAATTCTCTGGTAATATCCTGTAACAATAACAGAATTGAAGAGTTTGCAAGCTTTGTTTCTGTCTTACAACTTTCTTGTGGGCGAAATACCAGAAAGGTTTGGAAATTTGACCTATCTATAGGTGATTGATCTCCCACATAACTTCCTCACTGGTTCGATTCCTTTGAACATCGTTGGTTGTTTCCAACTGCTGGCACTACTACTAAACAATAATAATCTTTCTGGGGAAATTCAACCTGTGCTTAATGCATTGGATAGTCTAAAGATATTTGATATAGGAAACAACAAGATTTCTGGTGAGATCCCACTGACATTGGCAGGCTGCAAGTCCTTGGAAGTTGTTGACTTGAGCTATAACAATCTCTCAGGATCTCTAAATGATGCAATAACTAAATGGTCAAACCTCAAATTCCTCTCCCTTGCTCGGAACAAGTTCAGTGGATCTCTGCCTAGTTGGTTGTTTACATTTCAGGCCATTCATACTTTAGATTTTTCTGGAAACAAATTCTCGGGATATATACCAGATGGTAACTTTAACACTAGTCCAAACTTCTACAACGGCGACATTAGGGAAACCATTCCCTCAGTACCATCAATTTCAGCTCGAAGCTTGGATATCAAACTTTCCCTTGTTGCTGATGAAACTAGTTTGAGCTTCAACTACAACCTCACAACCACAATTGGAATTGATCTGTCTGACAATTTGCTTCATGGCGAAATTCCAGAGGGTCTGTTCGGATTACATGGTTTGGAGTACCTTAATTTGTCATACAATTTACTTAAAGATCCAGTTCCAGAGAGTTTAGGAAAGTTGCAGAAGCTAAAGGCACTTGATTTGTCACATAATCCTTTGTCCGGCCACATCCCCGAAAACATTACTGTCCTAAAAAATTTGACAGTTTTAAATCTGTCATATAACTGCTTCTCTGGTGTCATTCCAACCTAGCGAGGTTATTGGAAATTTCCTGGAGCATTTGCTGGCAACCCAGACTTATGTATGGAATCATCTGGTAATGTCTGCCAGAGAACTTTTCCAGCAAAGCCAGGGAAGAAATTCAAAGAAGAAATGGGAGAGGGGCCATTATCAGTTTGGGTCTTCTGTATAAATGCTTTAGTTAGACTTTATGTTGGCATCATCCTTTTATTTTGTTGGTCATCTCAAACAAGAAACTGTATTCTGCAAACAAAAAGTTTAACAGGTTGAACGTGATAAGAGATCACACCGTACAACAACTTATGAATTGTATCATATAGTAATACTGCTTCAAGTATATCTTGTCTACTAACCAGCTCTTTATTTTAACTAGTTAACTATGGTTCATGTTGATTTTATTTAGTTGAATTTGATCCTTCAAGATGCCTCAGAACAGTTGGTGTTGATTTTTCTGTTGAAGGAACAGTCCTTCTATGCCTTTGAGTTACCACACCATCAAGGACATGGAAGGTCTAGTACCACCAAAGTCCAAAGAGTATTCCAATTTACATTTTAGTATAACCATTTACTATTTGAAATTTATGTTATCCTAGATTCGTGTTGTGTAAAGCTCATTAGGGAAGAACCGCTCCTTGCCTAATCGGCCCGTTCCGTCTTCAAGATTCATATATTCCCTCAATATGTTAAACAAACATAACCTTTTTCGAGCTTGTGAAGTATCAAATCATCTGTCTTCAAGCATGAACTTATTATCATCCCTTTGTAGTGTCATGGAATTTATTCCTTGTGAGTGTTGCAGGAAGAATTTGTCCTTTGAATAATTTGGTGGTAGTAGTGATAAAGTAATCAAACTTGTATGATGTATATGATAAAGTTGAAATAAGAAAATATTTCTACATGATTCCTTGCTACGAAGATGCCATCACATTATACGAGCGAAATGGTTTAATGGAGCCTTGTACTTGTATGAATTTGTATTTTAAACTCTCCTACTTAGCCGCTTCCCATCTTAAGTATTTTAAACTCTCCTACTTAGCCGCTTCCCATCTTAAGCCATTGGCATCCTACGAGGCAAAAACAATCAAAGAGCATGTGATACAAACATATTAAGAGCGTGAGACCTTGCAAAAAGGGATTAACGATCACATTAGAATTTTATATTAACCATCTTCTACTCCATTTCCATCTAACACCGTTGATTGACAAATTTCAGCTTCTTCTTCTGAAATTACATAGGGCGTGGTCTAGATTTTTTGTTTTTCAAAAATGTTCTTCCTTTCACTTTAAGTTGAGTCAAAGTATATTTTTGTTCATATTATTTAAACAATTCTCCATGCTCAATTGCCTCTCAGTTTTTTTTTCTTTCTTTATTTTTAATTTACTTATTTTACCTCTTCCCATTTATTTTTTCTTTTTTTCCCTGTTTTATTTTTTTCTTTTTCATTTTTCTTAACTTCTATTTTTTTCCTCTTTCTTTATTTTTATTTTATTTATTTCTCTTTTTTTCATTTTTTATTTTTTCTTTTTTTCCTCTTTTTTTCCCCCTCTACTTCTATATCTAATATTCTTTAAAATATATTTTAACGCATTGAGTTACGTTTTGCTTTTAAAGCAAAAGTTATTGTGTTTTCTATAAGTTTAACTTAGTGAAAATGGTGGAGTCCACGCAACTTGTTATTTGAAAGTCTTTTAGCTAAGTCTTGCCTTTGATGCAAAAGTTATAGAACATTTGATAAATCAAGACACAATGTAGCAGTAACATCAAGTTTCTCCCATAGGGAATAATTTGTTATTTTGTAGTTCTTGGTCTAAATCTTGTCTATAAGGCAAAAGTGATAGAGTTTCTCATAAGTTAGACATAGTGAAATAGTGTAAAGTATTACTTACGAGACCTATCTTTTTTTAACTCCTAATCTATATTCTGCCTCCAAAAAAAAAAGAAGAGGTTAATATGTTTCCATAAGTTAGACATAGTTAAAAAGGCGTAAAATGTCGTCCAAGAAGCGAAACTTGTTCTTTGAAGTCATTTGACTGAGTCTTGCCTCTAAGACAAGAGTTATAGAGTATTTAATAAATCAATACATAATGTAGTAGTGTCAAGTCTTACCCATAAGACTTAACTTGTTATTTGAAATCCTTTGGACTAATAATTCTTACTTTGAAGACAATAGTTATAGAGTATCTCATAAATCAAACTCAGTGTGATTGTCCCTTGATCAAAGGACTTAACTTGTTGTATGGAAGTCCTTGGGCTAAGAAGCAAAAGTTAACAACATATGATAAATTAAGTCACTATGTAGTAGTGTCAAGTCTTGCCCATAAGACATAATTGTAACATCCTGGAATTTTTTAAGCGAAGATCGAGCCATCCTTCATTTGTGTATAAGGTTGAACTGGGTGATTCTTAATTGAGCATAAATGTTAAATTCAATTCCTTAGTGTATGAATAAATTTGGAGATGAATTAAGGTCACAAGAACCTTCTAGCATAAAATTGAGTTAAAAATTTCCTTATTGGTTGAATTTTGATATAAGATTTTATAAAGATTAAGTGATCCAATGACTTCAAATTGTATATATATGTTAAAATCAATTCCTGAGTATTTAAATTGCATTAGATATGATTTTGGGTCATAAGATATCTTTGACATCAAGCCTAATTCAAAGGATTTGTATCGACTAAGTTTTCGCATGAGTACAGATACAGGTCAACTTCAAATTATCTAATATTCTATAATATAAACAGTTAGGTGTCCCATAATCTATCCAATTAAAGAACTTTGATTCTTCTTTCCAACTCCACCACATTTTTCTCATTTTGAGTTCAGGTAAAAAATTAATTGGGCGTTTTATTGGAGACCCACAAACTTGATAGAGGTCTGGGATGGCTCTGCAATGTGAAGAGGATACGAACCTCGCTACCTAAGTTAAATGACATCCTTTTTTAAGTTTTTAGGGTGTTTTTAATCCTATAAATCTTTAGGGAGTTATTTTAATGTCCCTAAACATGTAGGAAATTAATTTTTCATAATTAAACTCTTTTCTTCACTCCTAAATTTGCTCAACATCAAGTTAGGGTTCTCTTTCAATATTCTTCATCAAGGTAAGTTCTTCTCCTATCCATAGATTTCACTCTTTCCAATCAAAATTTCTTTATCTGTTCATGAATTGATACGAAAATCTTAATTCTTAACCATAGGGTCTTTAAGAAAATAAATCCAAAAATTTCAAGAAAGATTTTCTTAGTTTTCTTCTTCAAGTTAAGATTCTTCACCAAGATTTGTGGAACATTTAATGTATATAAGACTACTAATAGTGTTGGACTGAGTTCGTCCATGCGCCCAACATTTATATTTCTTTTTTATTTAGTATGAGTTGAGTTTATCCCTAATTGTATAGAATTTTGAATTGAGTTAATTCTTTGTTGTTTGAGTTCTACTAAATTATGCATTAAAATTATTGTTATATCTACACTTTAATTCTTGAGATGATTGTTCATGACTACTTTCCCATGAATCCTATGAGTTGATGATCGTAATTTTACTATATATTATATTGAATTGACATTTGATGATTTTCATGCATTGAGCATAGTATGATTTTAACTGATTTTCAAGCATATTTTACTGAGTCTAAAAGAGCATGAGTTTTGAGCTTAAATGACGTTTCGAGAATATTTTTCTGAAACTTGAGTATTTTTGAGAGAGAGAGAGAGAAAGAGAGAGAGAGAGAGAGCGCATGATGATTTGACATGAGATTGAGTTTTTGAGTTTGATGAGGGTCCAATGAGACTAAACGAGATAATTTTTTTGTAATTTACTCGATAGATATCCTTGAGAGTGGTGTTGAGCACTGATTTGGGTAAGAATAGAGGCAATTCAAACCTTATAAACTAGTAGCGAGCTTAGGATAGAGGCCTTGCCTCTCTTATTCCAAAAGAGGACTTTTATATTAGATCCATTAAGGTTGATCGTCCCTTACTCTGACAACGTATTGGACGACTGTGACAACGGTAGTGTAAAACGCTATATCATTACTCGCTCATATGGTGATGATTGTCATTTAGAGAAACTATCTAATGAAAAATTATTTGATTGATTGAGATTGCACATGATTGAGTTGATTTGAAAGACATTATTTACTTTTAAACTTATATGCTTTATTATGAATTGAGCTGCATGATGTTGAGTATTCTTGAATTGTTTTCTTTCAATTATTTTACCTACCATATATTCTATCTACTAACATCATTCGATACCAGATCATTTTATGATGCTAATTCAGATACTCATAATTGCAGACATTTTAGTAAGACTTTTATCCATAAGCAGTGGTGAGACCTCTTTGTTTCTGAAGATGTTTTTTTCCTTGAAATTTTCCTCCTTATATCTAAAGGAGTTCTTTTCTTTGAAATCTTGATTTCAATTGTTAGTAATTATTTGAAGTAGCCGTAGACTTGTCTTGACACCTTCTTATACGTCATCTACAGGCTTCATAGACAGAGTAGAATTGGATGGAATAACTCTTTCAGAGACTTTTTTAAACCATAATTTCATTATTAAAATTATAACGTTAAGTTGCATTACATTGAGAGTATTTTATATCTATTGTTTGTTCGCCGCTGATGATGTTTTCAAATATCCACTTGAGTTAACTTCACTGAGTGAGCTAGATCAAGAGTTTGCTTAGGAACAATAGTGATTTTGGAGTGCAGGCCACACCTAGGGTTTGCTTGGGACTAGCAAATATTTTCGAGCGCAGGCTACGCCTAGGGTGTAGGCTCGGGGCATGATAGTAACTTGTGAAGTTCTTGGTCTAAGTCTCGCCTCGCCTTTAAGATAAAAATTATACAGCATCTCATAAAACGACAGTATCAACTCTTGCCCATAGAAAGTATTGTTATTTGAAAGTTTTTGTCAATAAAGCAAAAAATATAGGGTATTTCATGAAAATTCAAATCATATTAAATTTAAAATAGTAAATTAAAAAAAATGTCTTGAGCCTTATTACTTCAATGTAGAGAACATTTTGTTTAAAAAGAAGTAAAATATATATAAAATAGATAATTTTTCTAAGTTTCAATTTTAAAAAAGAAAAGAAAAGAAAGAAAAAAAAATAAAATATGCTGAAAAAGAAAAAAAGAATAAAAAATAAAGAAAGAGAAAAATAGAAAGAACGGAGACGTAAGTAGGAAAGAAAGAAAAAGAAGGAAAAAAAGAAAGACTTTTAAAAATTGTGATCTAAAATAATTTTTAGATATTTGTGTGACTGAGAGGTAAAAGGGGATTTTTAAAGTTAATTTTTTTTCAATTAAGAGTAAAATGACATTTGTTTTTGGAACAAACCAAAAAGAAAAAATGCCACATAAAATGAAATAAAGGGAGTAACTTTTTTAAAAAATTTTAATTAGTTACCAAAATATAACCTTTCTTTATTTCGTATGGTTTGGAAGATAATTTTATCCAAATATTACCATCAAATGAATATGAATCACTTTTGTAAAACCATTTTGATGGGATAAAATATCAAGACCAATCCTTAAAAGCATTATTTGTGACCTTGTCTCCTTTTTCTTGCCTCTTTCTCAATCTTCTATCCAAGTTTCTTCTTTATTAATGTTTTCCCCATCATTATACTCCTTATTTCTGATTTATGTTTTTGCCATCGAAGGAACTACTACAAATACATCTTAAATTAACATAGGTACAAAATTATAACATTCCACATCTTACGTATACTAGTCCTATGCATATGGAACAGGATATGACTTGGTCAAATTAGCTCCCATTTTAAAAAGTGCTTGAATTTCAAATTAGAGGGCGATATGTACGTCTAACACTTAAGAGGGTTGAGTGTATATAAGTTTTAAGTCAAATTGTGGAGATCACGGCCTTAAACGAAGCGAAAGAAGTGAGGTGCTTGTAAGACTTACGAAGCTAGCAGGTGAGTCACCTACTTGCTTAGGAGACGAGGCCCGACGCCGAATCTATCCAAGTTCGATGATAAATAAAGTCCGTATTAAGGGTGTAACTTTAGCCCATATTTTAGCATCATAAATGGATAATATTTATAGCCCAAGATGAATAATAAAAGAGCCCAAGTATATCACAATTCACTTGAAGATTTGGGCCCAAATTATGTGAAGGAAGAGGAGAAAAGTGGGCAGCCAAGGCTCATCAAATTGAGACTCATTTAGGTCTAAGTGAGAGGGCCAAGCTGCTACATCACTAGCTTGTTAAGATGTGATAAAAAAACTCAAGAGAAAGTCAACCAAGAATGTCCCTTTAAAATGGGTTACAAACCAGCCACTTCAAGTCATTTAACATAGAAAAAAAAATAGCTTTCCTAAGTTTTCTCTCTACTCTTTCTTAACCTTGCAAAGTAGCCACAAGTGACTTTTAGGGTTCTTGGAGAAGCCCTACACCTTGAAGGTAAAGGTAAGTAAAGATACCTACGTGTTTAGTATGATTTTCTTTTATGAAAAACAAGAGACTAGTCTGGTTATACTTGTGCTGAAATTTTGGACAGCATGTGTTCCAAAGATTATTGTACACTTTTCTTGTTTATTTGGGAGTTTTTCTCTTCTTGGTTGGCTTGATTGTGAAGGGAGATTACCATTCTTAATGAGTTTTACTTCTGTAATGATGTAGAAAGATCACTACACTATTTTGTTCTACATAAATAATCGAGTTTTAGTGTGTTATCCTAAATGTGTTAGTCGAAATTGTGGGCTGATTGATTGAGGACTATTGTCTCATGTCCTCCACCTATTTTGAGAACTGTTTTTGAACTATTTTAGGACTGCTTTTATGTGTAAATATTGTGGGAACAGTTTCATTGAAGTTGGTACATGTTTGGAATTGTTGACGTTGAAATGTAGCAAATGGACGAAATGTTATGCTGCCTACTTGTATATTGTGTACAATTGTTATGTGTTGTGCTTTATGGGATGTTGTGAGATAGTTATGACATTAAAACAAGTTGCACATGATATGTATATGGGAATGTGTATTAGAAAATACGATTAGAGGTGAAAATATTAAAAGAATATGCTCAGATTGATAATTATACGCTTGCTGCCCATGTATTTTTTTTTAATGAAATTGGGCTACCAAGATGTGTTTATTAGCTGTTAAAACTAGTTTTATCACCTACTTTATTGTAGATAAGTATTTGGGGAAAAAGAGGTTACTTCGAGGTAATAACGAGGTCGTACAATGTGGTATGTAAGGCTACTCGATTTCGTATTACTTGACATGAAATCTAGATTCTTCCTTGGCACATAAAGGCACTTACCAACTCCGACACAACTAATAACTCTTTCTCCACTTTACACAAATTCATATGCTCCCATACATAGTCATTTTCAAATTTGCATAATACTTGGATATGTGTCTTCTCTCTTTCATATGTTCATATGCTCTCATACATAGTCATTTACAAATTAGCATACATACTTGGATACCAAGATACAAGGATTCTTGTTGCTAAACAAAGTTCATGTGTTGTGTTTCATCTCCTACACAGTTCATTATTTGTGTAACCTACTCCTTTCATTATGGTATTGTCTTTTATGATTATTTATATATCATATGCTATACGTATGGTCCTACAACTTTAATTTCATGACCACCAAATGAATCATCTCAAAAGTAATTGAACGATTAAGTATGTTTCTTATTGATGAGTGGTATCCCAGGGATGAAAGAATCATCTAGCATGGATCGATCCCATATTACGGGGGGTATCCCAGGGGTGAAAGGAAAGCCTAGCATGGGTTGATCCCAATATTGATTTACCACTAATTAGCTGGTCATTTGTATTACATATTGTGCATAGATTATACAATAAAGAAAGGTAAAGTAATAAAAAGGACATAAAGTACATGATTACACAATATGACTAAAGGTGGTCTCTTATCCATACACTATTGTATAACATCATTTGGATTCTTATTTTATATACAGTACTTTCTGCCTTACATATTTAGTACATTATCTTGTACTAACATCCCTTACGGGGGACCTGCATTTCATGCTACAGGTACAAGTGCTAGTAGCTCTCCCCAGTAGGAGTACAACATATCCAGCTGTTGTTACAAAGCTCCAAGTTGCTTCGGGGCTTTGTATATCAAGAACTTATATTTTTGTATTGTATAGTTAGTCATGAGACGGGGCCTGTCCCGACCCTTATCAGATACTGTTCCTTATCTAGAGGCTTTTAGAATATGTAAATTAAAGTGTAATCATGTCTTGTACTTTAGACATCATGGCTCCAACAGCCTAATCATAGCATTTCCTTTTGGCTTGTCATTATTGTCTACTTTCTTGAAAGTATATTGATTGTGGAAACTCTTTATAGTATCCATAGAAAGCGCATTGTTACAGGTTAGTTCTCCCAAGTCTTGTCGGCATCAGGTGCCAGTTCTCCTTAATTTGACTTTGGGCGTGACAAAAACAAAGCAAAACCCTCTAAAAATTTCCAACAAAATTAACGTAAATCAACTCTAAAACCAAACAAAGGTACAGATAGAAAATAAATCCCAAATTGAACAAATAAATACGAGAATAATTTCACCGGAATGCAAGGGGAAATGGAGCAACAAAAGTACAGTGTCTAGATGAACAATGAGAGAAAAAAATGAAGGAAAAATTACAAGACTAGACAATTTTAGACTAGGAATTATAAAATATTTTTTATTTACCAAAATGATAAATAAATTACCAAACTATACCTTTTATCAATGCTGACAAATCAATACTTTAACCCAAAATAATGCTGAATATTGTACTTGCATTTTTTATTTTATTTAATAATCTTTTTTTCCATCGGTCCTTTACTAAGTCATTTATTTTATTTGACTTTTCACTATTTGGACTAACCTCCATCACTAGTCATCCGGCACTACTCCCAACCCCCCCAACTTCATTTTTTATATTTTTTGAATTAAAATCTCTTTAATGTAGCAAAAAATAAACTTTCTTCATAATATTTTCTTTGAATTCGTACGCATTCCAGGTAACTTTCACAAGATCCTTTTTTTTGGGGTATTGAAACAAAAGATTTCTTTGTTTGAATGATTGTATATACGTTATAAGTCTATTTATTTATTTATTTATTTGCATTTTTTTCATTTCTATGTGGGTGGCACACCTACTAGTAAGGGTGGCAATGAACCGGATCGAGCAAATCAGATCAGTTTTATCGATATTGGAACGGGAACCAGTTCCGTTGGAACCCTTAAAGTTTCGGAATGGGTTCTACCGAAATCGGATCAACCAATTTTTTAGGGTGTTCCGTCCCGGTCCCCTAGTTACTGATTTGGTACCGGAACCGGAACTATACCAATTGTTTCTTTTAGTTTTGTTATATACTTATTATATATATATATTAATATTGTATATTTGTATTATTATTTAAATATTTGTTATATAAAAAAGTTATTAACTTTTAATAATATAATTATTATAAAATGTTATAAAATAATAAAAACTTTAAACTTTTCAAATTTCAACTTTGAATTTGAATTTTGAATTTTAAAACTTGAAAATTTTAAATTGTAACTTGTAACTTAAGACTTATAAGTTATAACTTATAACTTATAAGTATAATAAGAAATTATAAGTTTATAACTTACACAAGTACAAGTTACATAAGTTTAATAAATTTTTAATTTTTATTGTTAAGTTATTAAAATATATAATACAAGTTTCTTTTATAACCTTTTAATGTTAAGTTATTAACTTGTATTATATATATTATTTATTATATTTACTAACTTATTATTACTATAAAAAGATATAAAATACTAAAAACTTTAAACTTTCAATATTTAAAAGAAAATCATATATTTCTCAAAAATTTCAAATAAATAAAATCTTACAATTACAAATAATAAAAAGAGTTAGAGTACCTAATCTACACAGCCACCTTCTAGGAAGGGTTCTGCTTGAACTAGATCTCTAGCATTATACTAATATTTATAGTTATAACATACAAATATTTGTTGGCGTAAATTATCTATCATTTCTCAGGATAGATTCTCTGGGAGTTGCACATGTCGTTGTTCCGGCTCTCAGAGTATTTCATCAATTTCATCTTCGATTTGCATGGATAATTTTGGCAATTCAAAATTCCTTCTTTCGGCATTGATCCAATCGCTAAACAACATCGATATTTCTAAACTATCCTTTGCAAGTGAATATCGATGATCTCCAATTTGAATTCTCGCTGCACTAAAAGCTTGCTCCGAAGCAACCGATGGCGGTTGAATTGCCAGGACATCTCGAACAACCCTAGCAAGTTTTGAAAATTACTCTCCATGATTCATCCACCAAGTCAATAACTGAGGGTCTCCATTGTCGTCTCTAATCTTCTCCCATCCCTGGTTAATATATTCAACAAACTTATTATTACTAGAGCTTTCAAGACTAAGATAATCATGCATCATATTATTTATATTATTTTTTCTATGTTTACGAGGTGGAGGTGCAACAGGTGGAGCATGCCTTTCTAGTGTTCTATATGTATCATACAATTTCATAACTTGAGGTATTATACTATTTTTACGATCTTCTAGACTAGGAGTTTCATCTGTTGCAATTTCTAGATTAGCATAAATTTTTCAACCATTCTTAGAACACCTTGTAATTTATAAGAAGGATTAAACAAAGTGGCAGTCAAATAAATTTGAGGAATAGGAAATTAATATTTTTAAAAATTTTCAATCATAAAAATAAATGTTGCTTTAAATTTATCTTTCTTTTTATATTTTTCAAAATTAGATGAAATAACATAAATATTTACCAAAACAGAAGAAACAGTAGCAATATAAAAAACTCTTACAAATACAACAAGTTCTTTTGTCTCTTCCCAATCAGCATTACAAAGTCTTACATCCATATTAGAATTATGAGCATTAAAAACTCTTTGTATCAGATCGCGATAAACATAAGCAACTTCAAGCATTTCAAATAAAGAATTCCATCTAGTAGAAACATCTCTAGGAACTTTTCTATATTCAAGGTTATCTTCTTTACAACAATTTTTAAATTCGGTAAGTCTAACTTTTATTTTAGATTTAAAAATCCAATTACAAGCAACTCTAACTTTTTCACAAGAAATTTCAAAATTAAGAATACCATCTTTAACTACCAAATTATAAATATGTGCCGAACATTTAATATGAAAAACATCATCATCAATTGGAGATAATCTCGATTTTAAATAATCAACTGCTCTCAAATTATTAGAAGCATTATCCAAAGTGCAACTCATTACTTTATCACATAATCCAAAATACAACCTATAGTTGAGGCTATATAAGAACCAGTTTTATTCTCTTCGACATATTTATATCTTATTATTCCATTTTACATGTTCCAATCGTGATTAATCCAATGAATAGTAATAGTAAAATAATCATTACCGTTAATACTACGACCCATATCAGATCTAATAGAAAATTTACCATCACAACAAGCAAATAAGCAACGAAGATAATGACAATGTTCAATTTGATATTAAAAAATAGTATTTTTAACAGTATTCCTTGTAAAACCTTCAAAAGATGGGTTATATACTTCTCGAATATAATGAATAAAACTGGGATGCGAAGGAGAACCACAGACAGTAACCATTTTTGCTATTTCTTCAAGATCTTTTTCTTTATTATACGTGTGGAGTTTACTTGGACCAATCGGATTAGACATATTTAAAACACTTTGGACCATATTTGAAAAACCTACACCAACATATTCTTCATTTATTGGTTCACCTTTTTTTTAGCCCTATTCAAAGCTTTTAGGCGAGCAAATTCAGGATTACCTTGTCACGACCCAACCCCGTGGGCCGTGACTAGTGCCGTACGGGGCACCCAGACACACATACTAAACTAACCCCAATTATTCAGGATTTCCTTGTCACGACCCAACCCCGTGGGCCGTGACTAGTGCCGTACGGGGCACCCAGACACACATACTAAACTAACCCCAATTATAATACTAACTTATTTACAAAAATTTTGGTAGAATTTCTTCTGTTTTACTGACTACCCACCTGTATGACAAACCAACGAAATCAAAAGACAGGACAGGGCCCCATCGTACCCTCAAATGGACATAATACAAAATAAAAAAGTAGCATGTATACCAAATAATGCTCCGAAGCAAAGGAGCTCTTCAAAAGGTAGACCAGGGGTCCTAAGCTGGTGGCTCGCTACTCTGTACATCTATACCTGCGGGCATGAAATGCATCCCCCAAAGAGAGGGGATCAGTATGAAAGATGTACTGAGTATGTAAGCGGTACGCACAGAGTGTATATATATATATCAGGATAAGTATAAAACCAAAGTACAGTGGCTATTTGTCTACTCAAAATATCAAAAGTATTGGCATACTTACTTTTAAAAGTCCAAGCTAGAGTAATAAGTCACCACGAGAGTATGGAAGCCAAACGCAACAACTAACATAAGATACATGAGACGCCATATCATAGGTGGCTAAGGAATAAATCACAATAGTAACATCTGAATAAGGAAATCAAATATTTGAATGACGAAGACTAACGTTAGATCACTGAGACAACTACAGCTACTTCACAATATACCATTGCTTTATCGAAAAGCTATGGATAAACGACTTCCTTCAGTTCACAACAAAGGTTTCTATCATTACACAAGACTTTTCCAGACGTTCACATATTTACAAATTGAATATCAAGAATAGTACTTTTGTTGCGCAAATTAATAACCAAGGAAAAATGTACAATAATTGAATGCATACTTGGAATCTCAAAATACTTAATTATCAGAACGAATGACGTATAGCAAACAAGTTCAAGTATAGAACAAATACATGTCGTGCGAAAGTTGGACCGCTCGAATTATCGAGTCGCGCCTGTCGAATATGTTTCCTGGACCGCTCGGATGATTGAGTCGCACCCACCAAGAATGTATTTTGGATCGCTCGGATTATCGAGTCGCGCCCACCTAGAATGTATTTTGAACCGCTCGGATTATCGAGTCGCGCCCACTGAGAGTGTATTTTGGACCGCTCGGATTATCGAGTCGTGCCCATGTGCCATGCTAATTTACCAATCCTAGACCGCTCGAATAACCGAGTCGCGCCCAGGTGTAATGTCAGCATCGGAACATATATATATGAAATATTCATATACAGAGATAAGATCATACCCGAGGTCGAACAATAGTTATTATACCCAATCTGTATCTTATACCTTCCTATAAGACATTTTAGAACTGAATCCAAAGCAATTCTTTTAAAACTTAGCAAGTTGTACATATTCTTATAATTTCCAAACCTCGAGGAGCTATCACAAGAATCTGGACGATATTTAAACTTAACAATACAAACATCTCTAGCGCTACTATTCAAACTCACACAATCTGCAAACTTATCAAACTTTCACTATTTACAACTCTAGAAAATTTATGAATTAACCTGGATTAAATAACATATTGCCATGACACCAGAGGTACAAATTAATAGGTTTTTATCAAATATCCCTCGGAATTTAGACATTGATGTAACTGAACTTAATTGCAGCAACTACTAAACTACCATTACTACTCAAACGAAATCGATGGAACACAGGTCAGTCCTTGGTCTGGAAATACTTGACTAGGAATAAGCATGATGTGGAGAAGCTGATTACTTGGAGAATTCATTCTGGATCATGCTCATTTTGGTGGGATGGCTGGTTGGGTATCGGACCTTTTACTGATTGAAGACAGTTACAGACTCAATAACACAACAGTGTCATACTTCATGTCTGAGGGTCAGTGGAATGAATCCATGCTAAGACATCATACTCCTCCCTTGTTGATTCCTAAGATAATGCAAACTAAAATCCATCATTATACTGACAAGCCTGATGAAGCTGTGTGGAAACTTAATGAAAATGGTAAGTTCACTATAGCCTCAGCCTAGAATTTTATCAGACAGGAGGAAAGGAACCATATTAACTCACTATTTGGAATGGAACACAGGTCAGTCCTTGGTCTGGAAATACTTGACCAGGAATAAGCATAATGTGGAGAAGCTGATTACTTGGAGAATTCATTTTGGATCATGCTCATTTTGGTGGGATGGATGGTTGGGTATTGGACCTCTTACTGATTTGAAGACAGTTACAAACCAATGACCAAACTAGCACTTATGAAGTGGAACCTGTGGAGTGTTCTTGCTGCCTACGCCGTTTGGACAATATTGAACATATTTGGCCATTTTGCTACTTATATCTGGCAACTCTTTTCTGGTTTTCTGCGCAGTGTTCATAATCATGGCCTTCTTGATAACTTTTTATCTTACTGGTGGCAAAGGAAAGCTAATAATGAAGTTCACAAAATTTTTATTCAGTCACTCCCTATTTTTATCTATTTAAACCTTTGGAAGAATAGATGTGGTGCAAAATATAAGGAGTAAGAAGTGAAGTATTTAGAGGGTGAAGTATCCTGTCTTTTAAGGATGTAACTCATTTGCTCATAACAATTTATCCATACTTGGCTCGGCCTAATAAATGGACTAATCTAATTATGATGGTTGAGAGGTGTTCTCATGAAATGAGAATTATTACTGTCAGTTGGAAGCCACCAGATTCTGCCTTAATGAAGTTGAATACTGATGGAAGT
>DF358479.1:7682-19814 GCA_000787875.1 Solanum virginianum
ATGAAGAAACAACATCCCTAGCTCTTCCACTCTAATGAGGCCCAAGGTACTAAGCTTTCCTACTTGAAGGTCCCCACCCTTCTTGTATATCATTTTCATGTCATCAGCGCATGTTTACTTATTTATGAGACTCCATTATAAATGGCGTTTTAAGCATGAGTTTGAAAATTTTAATGATGAACGTGTTGCATTTTGCATGCATAATAGGTTGTAGACTCGTTTTATGCTTTAGAGTTTATGTTTAGCACATCCAAGAATGAATGTTCTCAGGAAGGAGATATTGTAAGGTCCAACGTGTTAGATGATATGAAAGTGTAGGTGAAATGGGAGTTTGGAAATTTTACCAAGTACAAGTAGGTTTCCGAAGGAATTTTCATAGTCTGTGAAATGGACCACGGACCATACTTAGTGTTCGTGGTCTAAGGATGCCGATTTCTAGTAGCTAAATGTTCATGACCCTCAATGTATGAAGTGTGTTTATGAGCCATAGATGACTCCTCGAGCTATAATTTGTGCTCGTGGAATGGCAGCCTAACTTGGATGAAAAACAAGGCTTCTAGAATTCAAGGCATGAGCAATAAGATGGCACATTATCTATTTTATGAGCCGTGAATGGTTTCATAGATGGAATTCCATAGAAGGCTTCAGAGGGGTCAAAACCAATAGGATAAGACCCCCTTTCCATGGCCCATGGACTGGACCACGACTCGTAATTGGGGTCTCATGGTCTGGTTTGATAAACTCTTAAAAGGGGTATTTTTGACAATTCCTAATATCTTATGCTTATGCTATGTCGTTTAGGCCCTAAAGTTGGTCTTTTCTAGCCTTAAACAACCCAAAACTACTTCATTTCAACTTTTTCTCAAAATAATCTAAGTCCAATTCCTCCAAAACACTCTCAAGTCATCTAAGGTATTCAAGTGTAAGGTGCAAGCTAGGGTTTCTAATTTTTTTCACTTCCAAATTAGATTCTCTCAACCAAACAAACCAAGGTATGTAGGCTTTGACTTGTGGAGAACTTTCCTCCATAAAGCTTGATCATCCGTCTTCTCCATTAGTTTACAAGTCATGAATGATTTATGAAATTGCATGAACTATTTTCATATGATGATATTATAAAGTTTTTTTAGGATGTTCAACCTTTGTATACTAATATGTAATGAAATTCCATGAGAAACGTACGATTTGAGTGAGGGTTTCATGATGCCCTAACTAAGCTTTTCTTATGTCTATGGTGGGTTTTTTGAACATTTTTCAAATGATCATAATTTCTCTTATGTATGCATGATACTTCTTTATTTCATGAATTTTAAACCTTCATGCATGAACCTACCTTGTTTGAACTAAGTTACAAGTTGGAACTGATGAAAGGTTTTGCCTTATGAAACACAAGTCTGTGAGCATTGTGAATGTTGAGGGCTAACAAGTATGTTATGATTCCATCGGAATGTTATGAATGCAATGAATGATTATGAAGCCCTTCTTATGATGATTATGGTTTTAATGAGCTTCTCTTCTCATGGTGTTTGATTTATGAGCTTATGCATGAAATAAGTACGTTTGTGTTCATCTATTTCAGGGGACTAGACTTAGCACCAAGAGGACCTTAGTAGATTTCTATTGTCCCTTAGCTACGTGCCACCATAGGATTTATGTACTAGTTAGTGGGTCCACATATAGCTTTATGTTATGTTTAATTACCAAAATAGGTATGTTCCCATAAGGTTCATATAAAAGACTCTCTGAAATAGGTTGAATCCTGTAAGGTAAGGTATAGTCTACCTTGGAAGGTAGACTACTCCTTTTTGGTATGGAGGTAACATAGGGATTCCATATAGTAGCTTGCATGGTCTTACGTGTTGATTAAGGTCTATTTCCCACATATGTAAGTGTCATGGTTATGATATTTTGATTTTCATCCATGTATGTTTTAATTAAAGCATTTATTGTTCATGTCATATTGAGCTTATTCTCTTTTGTTTTATGACTTATGCACCTTGTGTAATATGGCTTATCATTTCTTGTTGCATTGCATCCTACATACTTAGTATATTTAAAGTACGAACATATACTTTTGCCTATATGATCTAACCATCTAGGACCAGATCTCTTACCATTCTCCACCTCGTGGCTAGTTCATTGATGAATATCTTTGTCATGGTGAGTCCTCTAGTTAGAAGGTGATACCCATTTTTTATCTAGCTTGTGTTATTGTTATTTTACTTCTTATTATGAGGGTGAGCTCGGGGACATGTCTTAGCCCCCATCATATTTATGATTAGAGGTATTGTTGGATGCTTATGTTATGTATGTATTATTTAGTGTTTACACTTCTATGGAGACATTACTCTTAGTCCCTTTCCTATGTATGTTGAGGCTTGTGATGTTGCTAGTAAGATGGTGAACTTTCCTATGTCCCTTCTCCCCATAGAGGGCATCCCATGCCCTCTTTCCCTTAGCATAGTTTGATGAGATTAGATGATGTGCAATTTCCTAACCTTCTTCCCATAGTTGGAGTCCTAAGACCTAAATCCCCTT
Source organism: Solanum virginianum (assembly GCA_000787875.1). NCBI lineage: Eukaryota > Viridiplantae > Streptophyta > Magnoliopsida > Solanales > Solanaceae > Solanum > Solanum virginianum. The sequence continues at coordinate 10,221 of DF358479.1, forward strand.
TAGTTCGACTAATTGATGTCTGAATTATGTTCCGCAACCAAGCAGGTGCTTATGTACGCTATGAGTTTTTTTTGGGGTACTATTGGGTTCACATTCACCATGTCACACCTGGGCCCTAGGTTTGGGTTGTGACACTCGTATGGTCTTAAATATTGGTTATGATCTCCTTTCACATAAATATGTATATGGTGATTTATTATGATTATGATACTTCAAGTTACGTTTTAAACGATACATTTATCATTCATCATTTTGAGCTTTATTCCTTTGTTATAGTTATGCATATTACTTATTATGTTATTATGACTCTCATTTTGCATTGCATCCCACATACTTAGTACAATCAAAGTACTAAATCATATTTTGCCTACATGATATCACCATATGGGGATCGACACTCCTCCTCCTTCGACATGTGGCTAGTTGTGCACATTGAAGGCTAGTTGATTGGTGAGTCCTCTAGTTTGGAAAAAGCACCTATTTTCTTTCAAGCGTATAGTATTGAGACATTTAATTTCTTAAATTGTAACTTCTTGTGCTATATTTTACTTGAGGGTAAGGGTTGAACATGTCTTATGCCCCATCAAATCTTTTGTTATGTGATATTGTTGGACAAATATATGAAGAGTTTATGTTTAAACCTTGCTTTCATGATTTGATCTCCCTTAGACTTGTTTCCCCATTTAAAATTATGATTTTATTTATGATCAAATCCAATGAATGTTAAGAGGCTTAGGTTAGGTGCCTTTGGTTTCTTATTCACCATGTCATGGCTAGGCCCTAGGCTTGGGTCATGAAAAACATGGTATTAGAGCATGAGGTTTTGAAATATTCCTTAAAGTCTAACATACTATGTCGAATAGAGTCTTATTCATAGTTGTTAAGTACACCACAACTATGAAAGAGAAGCTATGAGAAGTTTAGGAAACTTTCCCTTCTTTTATGATTTATGTCATACCTTAGATATACCCTAAGATTTTCTCCCATCTAATGAATTATTTTTTTGTGATTTTCTAGATCATGCCTCCAAGATGAGTGACTTCACCAAGGGATGCTATGAGGACCAAGTTCCTCCTATTTCATAAGAAGAGAGAGTCTCTCATGCAAAGTTTCAGGCCGCCTTCACGATGTTGGACCAACCCATGGTAAACCAAGTCTACCAGGAGGTTTTCCTTCCTCCCCAAGCACCTACCTCAGCCACTAGAATCTGGGACTTCATGAGGATGAACCTGCTCGAATACCATGGCTCTAAGGTAGACGAGGATCTGATATAGTTTATTGATGAGACCTATCAGATTGTGGCGATTATGGGGGTAACACTAAACGAAAGGGTAGAGCTTGTGGATTATCAACTCAGTGACGTCACCAAAGTGTGGTATGACAAATGGGTGTAAAAGAGAGGTTAAAAAGTAGGACTAATCATTTGGGAAGCGTTTAAGGGTGCCTTTTTAGACCGGTTCTTCCTTTGGAGTTAAGGGAGGCCAAAGTTCAAGAGTTCATCAATCTCCGACAAGACAATATGAGTGTTAGGGAATACTCCCTCAAGTTCACCAAACTATCAAGGTATGTGCCATTCATGGTTGCTGACCCAAGGGCTAGGATGATTAAGTTCATCTCTGAAATGTCAGTATTTGTGTCCAAAAGTGCAAGACTTCCATGCTAGTGAAGAAAATGGACATCTCCCAACTTATGACCTATGCAGAGCAAGTTGAGGATGAGAAGTTGAGGGAGAAGGGCAAGGAGTCTAAGAGGTTCCGAATTGAAGGTTATGGATTCTCCTACCAAAGAGTTAGTGTTCATGGTAAGTTCTATGGAAGCCAAAAGCAAGCAGGCCAAAGTACAACCAATGTTCTTCTTTCATAGTTCAACAAGGACAAGAGGTTCAACCCCAATCCACAAGGAGGTTCGGGTGCTTAAGCTTCTCCTAATTCCAAGAAGTGTGGAAGTCCCCATAAAGGGGATTACCTAGCCGATTCTAATGCATGTTTCAAGTGCCATAACCTAGTGATCTTCTAGAACTCACTATGGTTGATTTTGATGTTATTCTTGGGATGTATTGGCTGCATGACTATTATGCCTTCATAGATTATTGAACCTGTAAAGTCAAATTTCAATTCCCAAATAAGTCTATTCTTGAGTGAAAAGGTGGTAACTTGGTGTGGAAGGGTCAATTTGTTTCCTATCTTAAAGCCTATAAGATGATTTCTAAGGAGTATGTGTACCACCTAGTGATGGTTAGAGATGTCACTTTTGAGGTTCTGTCTCTCGAGTCAATTCTTGTTGTCAAAGAGCTCCCTGATGTCTTTTCTGAAGATTTTCCTAGTGTTCCTCCCAAAATAAAAATAGATTTCACCAGAGATCTTCCCGATACTCAACCTATTTCTATTCCTCCTTACCGAATAGCCTTGGCAGAGTTGAAGGAGTTAAAGGAAGAATTGAAGGACTTGTTGTAGAAGGGTTTTATTAGAACAAGTAGGTCTCCATGGGATGCTCCGGTGTTGTTTGTGAGGAATAAAGATTAGTCACTCCAAATGAACATAGATTATTAGCAATTGAATAAGGTGACCATAAGGAATAAGTACCCACTTTCGAGGATAGATGGCTTGTTTGACCAATTGCAATGGCTAGACATTTCTCTAGGATTGATCTTCGATCCAGCTATCATCAACTAAGGGTGAGAGAGTGTGATATTCCTAAGATGGTTTTTCGAATAAGGTATGGACACTTTGAATTTGTGGTGATACTGTTTGGTTTGACTAATGCACCGACAATAGTTATGAGCCTAATGAACAGGGCGTTCAAGCCTTACCTTGATGCTTTTGTGGTTATCTTCATAGATGACATTTTACTATATTCTCAGAGTAAGGATGAGCACATAAACCACTTGAGAACTATGATTCAAACCTTGATGGGGAGGAAATTTTTTCCATGTTTAGCAAGTGTGAGTTTTAGTTGGGAGGTGGCATTTCTTGGGTATGTGGTATCCGGTGAAAGGATAAAGGTTGATCCTAAGAAAATAGAGGCAGTGAAGAATTGTCTTAGACCATTGGCTCCTTTAGATATTCGGAGCTTTTTGGGTCTAAATAGGAATTGTAGAAGGTTTGTTGAAGGATTCTCTTCTATTCATTTCCTTTGAAAAAGTTGACTCAAAATAAAGGAAGGTTTGTGTGGACGGATGAGTATAAGTAAAGCTTCCAAATCTTGAAGGACCGATTGACTTCGGATCTAATCTTGACCTTACCAAAGGGTACCAAAGGATTTGTTGTGTATTGTGATGCTTCCCTAGTTGGTTGAGATGTGTGTTAATGGAACATGGAAAGGTGATTGCCTATGCTTCAAGTCGTTTGATGGTGTATGAAAAGAACTATCTAACCCATGATCTGGAGCTTGTGGTGGTTGTTTTTGCATTAAAAATATGGCACCATTATCTCTATGGGGTATATGCGGATGTGTTAACCAACCACAAAAGTCTCCAATATGTGTTTAGTCAAAGGGACCTCAAACTAAAGCAACGAAGGTAGTTATAATTTCTCAAGGACTACGACACAAGTGTGATATATCACCTGGGTAAGGCTAATATGGAAACCAACGCACTTAGTAGAGTTTCTATGGGTAGTTTGCATCGCATTAAAAATGCAAAAAAAGAGTTGGTGAAAGAAGTTCACCGTTTGGCCCATTTGGGGCTAAAGTTGAGTGGCTCTGATGAAGGTGATGTCCTTGTGCAGAATAGTTCCAAATCCTCTTTGATAGTAGATGTTAAGGACAAGCGAGACCTAGTGGATGTTGAAGAAGTTGGTGGTGGAGAAGAAGATAGAAGTCTTTTTCCAAGGATGGTGTCATCCCATATCAAGGGAGGCTATGTGTTCCTAATGTAGATGGCATAAGGGAGATGATTTTGGGAGAGGCTCATAATTCTAAATATTTCATTCACTCTGAACCCACCAAGATGTATAGGGACCTAAGAGAAGTGTTTTGGTAGAACATATTGCAGAAGGATATAGAAAAGTTCGTGTTGGAGTGTCTGAATTGCCAACAAGTAAAAGCCAAGCATCAAAGGAAGGGTGTCTTAGCCAAGACATTGAGATCCCCACTTGGAAGTGGGAAGATGTGAACATGGAATTTGTTGCCTCATTTTCTACCAGTCGAGACTTCATATAGAGCCCAAGTGTATGCCAAGTTGTATAACTAAGAGTTGGTGAGGTTTCATAGGGTACCATTATCCATTATATCATATCGTGGAGCTCAATTCACTTCTCACTATAACAACCTGACCTAAGGGCCTAGTCATCATACGGTGAATGAGATACCTGTGAAACGACCCCCAAAAAGTGCCCAAAAACGTGTGGAATGCCTGAAATTTTAAATTCCATATATTTCAAATTCGTTTGTTATTTAAAAATCTAACTTTATATTCTTGTTCAGGGGGTCTAAATTAGGGGGGGAAAGGGTCTAACTTCAATTTTAGAGCAACCATAGCAAAATTTAATTTTTCCAAAATTTCAATTTCCAGAGGCAGTCCGCGATAGCTCTGCGGCATACCTCTATTGCAGAGCAGTGTTAATTTTTCCCAGTTTTGTTATCTCGGTCCAAGACTTTTAAGTCTTGGGCCTAAATATTCCCAAACATTGTTTTTACCTATACTTAGTCATATTTCACCCTTATATCACACAAAATATTTCCCAATACTCACTCAAACACTTAGTCATATTTTCACTCCCCAAACTCAAGTCCCAAACCCTTATCCTAAGATAAGGTTCTTCTTTAAGCTTCAAGTCTGTATCTCTAATCATCACCAAGTTCATCTCTAAGCCAAGGTATGTGGATTTTTTTCATGGGCTCCTTTCACCTATGATACCCAAGTTTCCTTTTACATAAATTGCATGATTTAAAGTTAATTTACAAATGGTCTTGATTATTATGAAATTCACTGCACACTATGTTAAAGCTATGTAAAGTTGTGACTATTTTGCTATGTTTTAAGCTATAAATATTTGACCTATTATAAGACTTGAGAAGGGATTTTGATGTATATGTCTTGAGGGTGTTGCAAAATGCTGATTGATGGTTTTACAATAGATTTTCTTGCATGATTTCAATCTTACATTTTATAGTTTTATACTAGCATTACACACCCTCAAAGTGTTTGATAAAATGTCCGGATGTGGTTTCTTGATGAATTAAAGACCCAAAGCATGAGATTGATATGAATGATGTTATGATAATGAAATGAGCTTATGTATATGATATACTCTATATAGAATGTTGCATTAGACCATACCCATTCCAGGGGGACAAGAGCTCGAGTAACCATGTTGGGGGTTTGTACTCATCAACCATGCGAGGGGTTTATACTTCATCACCGCATTAGTAAGGTGTGATTACAATCAACCATGTGAATCCTACATACTTAGTACATTCAAACATACTAACGCATATTCTATGCCTACATAATATCACCATATAGAACCGATGCCCAAGTTGATCATCCTCCTCCACGTGGCTAGTTCAGTGCTATTCAAGCTAGTTGGTGAGTCCTTCACTTTGGGGTCCTAGTCTATGTTTCTTCTATTATGTATTGAGACATTCATCTTTATTGCTTATTTTGACAATGAGAGTGAGCCCGGTTACTTTGTCTTGGCCCCTGCTCTTATATATGGATTAGAGGTGTTTGTTGGACATGTTAAGTATCTATGATATGAGTTTAACTCTTGTCATTTGACCATGATGTTGTGCAAGCTTTTCCCTTAGCCCCATTTTCCCTATTGTTTTATATTTGATGCTTGATTTGTTACTTTCGCGACCAAAGATGTATAATGATGCTTTATGAGGCTTGCTTGGGGTCCCTTCGGGTTCTCCTTATGTCGTGTCACATCTAGGTCCTAGGCCTGGGTTATGACAAACTTGGTATTAGAGCACTAGGTTGATAGATCCTCGAATTCTAACACATCGCATCGATTAGAGTCCTATTCAGGGTTGTTAAGCGCGCCATGACTATTAATAGGAGGCTTTGACGCATTTTAGGAAATATTTCCCCTCTTCATGTTCTAAGTTATGCTATGGAATTGTAGTGAGTTCCCTCCCCCCCCAATGATTGTTCTTTCCTATGCTAGATCATGCGAAACACTAGAGGAAGATGGGCCCAAACTCCCAAAGAGCAGCCTACCAATGGTGAGCTCTGAGATGCTTTTACTATGCTTGCCCAAGTGGTGGCCAACCAAGTCCAACAAGGGGCCCAAGCCCCTTATATTACTACCTCAGGAGCTTGCGTAAGAGACTTTATGAGGATGAATCCTTCTGTTTTCCATGGGTCAAAGGTGGATGAAGATCCATAAGAGTTTATTGATGAGGTCTACAAAATCTTGAATATCATGGGTGTTGGGCCGAATGAAAAGACGGAGTTGGCAGTGTAAAAACTCAAAGGGGTAGCCCAAATTTAGTATGAGCAATGGAAGGGTGAGAAGGGGGTTGGTAATGTGGTACTCTGAGAGGAGTTCAAATTGACCTTCCTTAATCGGTTTTTCACTCTTGAGCTTAGGGAAGAAAAGTTGGTAGAGTTTATAAGCTTGACACAAGGTCCTATGAGTGTAAGGGAGTACGCCCTCAAATTTAATTAACTTTCAAAGTATGCTCCCCATTTTATGGCCAATCCTAGATCTAGCATGAATAAGTTCATGATGGGGATCTTTGACTTGGTAAGTGAAGAATGTTAGTACACCATGCTAATTATTGACATGGAATTATCTCAGTTAATGACCAATGTCGAGCAAATCAAGGAGGAGAAATTGAGGAAGAGAAGGGGGTATGAGGCCAAGAGGGCTTGATTTGAGGGGAAATTCCTAAAGGATGCTAAATTTCTTCAAGGCTAAGGGCCTCCTCATACTACTAATAGGGGGCTTGCTAATGACTTCCCTAGGCCTCAAGGTGTTGGTGGGATGACTCCTATTGATATGTATCCTAGATGTGGGAAGGGTCATAATGGCCCGTGTTTGAAGGATTCTAATGCATGCTATGAATGTGGGGAGCTTGGTCACAAGAAGGTAAATTATCCAAGAAACCATGGCAAGGTCTGGGGTGCTAATGCAGTCCCATTGGGGAAAGGCAGTCCACAAGAAGCCAGATTGTCCAAGAAACTATGCATGGTCCGGGGTGCTAATGCGATCCCATTGGGCAGAGGTGGTCCTCAAGGTGGTGCTGCTCTACATGGGAGGTAAGGGGTTGGTGAGGTCCCTGATGTTGTTACCAGTATGTTAAAAATCTTTGAATTTGATGTGTATGCTTTGATTGATCTAGGTGCCACTCTTTCCTTTGTTACCCCTCCTGTTGCTAAAAAGTTCTATGTTGTCTCCGAGTTTTTACATAAGTCATGTGAAGTGACTACTCATATTGGCGCCTCTATTGTTGCTAGGAAAGTTTATAAGAGTTGTCCTATTTGCATTTTGCATAAGTTGTTGCCTTGTGATCTTGTTGAATTAGACATGGTAGATTTTGATGTCATGCTTGGGATGGATTGGTTGCATGCCTACTATGCTTCTATTGATTGTAGAACTTGTAGTGTCAAGTTTGAATTTCCTAATGAACCAGTCCTTGAGTGGGAGAGTAAAGATGTGGTGGTCAAGGGTCAATTCATTTCATGCATTAAAGCCTATAAGTTGATTCCTAGGGGGTGTTTGTACTATCTTATGAGGGCTAAGGATATTGAGTCCAAAGTCCCTTATATTGAGTCCGTCCCCATTGTAAACGACTTTCTTGATGTCTTCCCAAATGACCTTCCCGATGTCCCTCCCGAAAGAAAGATAGATTTTGGAATAGATCTCCTTCCTGATACTCAACCTCTCTCTATTCCCCCTTACCATATGAATGACCTTCTCGGTGTTCTTCCCAAGAGAGAGATAGATTTTGGCATAAATCTCCTTCCCGGTGCTCAACCTATCTCCATTCCCCCTTACTATATGGCCCTGGCGGAGGTGAAGGAGTTAAAGGAGCAATTGAAAGATTTGTTGGAAAAGGGATTTATTAGACCTAATCAATCACCTTGGGGTGCTTCGGTGTTGTTTGTGAAAAAGAAGAATGGGTCACTTAGGATGTGCATTGATTACTGGTAACTCAATAAGGTCACTATAAAGAATAGATATCCTCTTCTAAGGATTGATGATTTGTTTGACCAATTGCAAGGGGCTAGCTTCTTCTCTAAGATTGATCTTCGGTCAGGATATCATCAAGTGAGGGTGAAGGAGTGTGATATTCCCAAGACGACCTTTCGAACTAGATATGGGTATTATGAGTTTATTGTTATATCGTCAAGTGTGAATTTTGGTTGAAGGAGGTTGCATTATTGGGTCATGTGGTGTCGAGGGATAGTATAAAAGTGGATCCTAAAAAACTTATGTGAATAGGAATTGGCCTAGACCATTGACCCCTTCGGATATTAGGAGCTTCTTTGGCCTTGCGGGTTACTATAGAAGGTTTGTAAATAGTTCTCCTCTATTGCTTCCCCCATGACCAAATTGCCTCAAAAGAAGGCTAAGTTTGTGTGGACCAATGAATGTGAGAGAAACTTTCAAACATTGAAGGATAGGCTTGTGTCCGCTCCTATATTTTCACTACCGGATAGGCTTAAGGGTTTTGTTGTGTATTGTGATGCATCTAGAATTGGTTTGGGTTGTGTGCTTATGCATAATGGTAAGGTCATAGCTTATGTTTCTAGACAACTCAAGGTACATGAAAAAAATTACCCTACCCATGATCTAGAGTTAGTTGCCGTTGTATTTGCATTAAAGATTTTGCGTCATTACTTGTATGGGGTGCATGTTGATGTCTTCACTAATCATAAGAGCCTCCAATATGTCTTCACTCAAAAGATCTCAACTTGAGACAAAGAAGGTGGCTAGAACTTCTCAAAGACTATGACAAGAGTGTACATTATCATCCGGGTACAGCAAATGTGGTGGTAGATGCTTTGAGTCTGGTGTCCATAGGTAGCCTAACTCATGTGGATGGTGGCGATAGGGAAATGGCTAGGGAGGTGCATAGATTAGCTAGATTGGGGTTTAGGTTGGAAGAGGTTAGTGACGACGATATGGTTGTTGTTGATGGGTCTAATTCTTCATTGGTTGATGAGGTAATAGCAAAACAAGATCTTGATTCTTCCTTGCTTGAGTTGAAGGCCTTGGTGAAAGAGGGAAAAGTAGAGGTTTTCTCCCAAGGGGGAGATGGTGCCCTTAGGTACCAAGGTAGGTTGTGTGTGCCTTGTGTTGATGGTTTGAGGGAGAAGATTCTTGAGAACGCCCATAATTCTTCTTATTCTATCCACCCCGGTTCCACCAAAATGTATAGAGACTTGAGGGATGTGTATTGGTGGGGAGGCATAAAGAGGGATATTGCCAAATTTGTTTCCAGGTGCCATAGTTGTCAACAAGTCAAAGCCGAACATCAAAGGCCAGGTAGCCTAACCCAAGATATAGAGATTCCCACTTGAAAGTGGGAGGTGATTAATATGGATTTTGTGGTTGGTTTGCCCAAGTCTAGAAAGGGTTTTGATTCCATTTGGGTGGTGATTGATAGTATGACAAAATTGGCTCACTTTCTACCGGTTAA
>DF358479.1:31643-43397 GCA_000787875.1 Solanum virginianum
AGAATAAAAAAAATAAAACTATCCCTCATTATAACTATAAAAATCGACCTACGAGCCCCTGATTACGGGCCATAAGTTGATCCACGAGCCGTAAGTCCCTTTATTTGATAACTCATTTGTAATTTTTTGAAAACTAACTTTGCTGGACTCAAAACCATAGACACATGTTATGGGCTGTATGATCGGTCATGGTTGGAATCGTAAAGTCCTTCCATACTTAGCCATTTTTCACCTTATTCTTGGCCTAATTCCATGGAAAATATTATGGGTTGTATCTTATTTTATAGGCCATTTGATAACTCATAGGTCATCAATATAGTTCTTCAAATTTCCTTTATGTTTTGGGCCCCACTCATAAAACCATTTATGTGCCATCACTTGGCCCATGTGTTACTCCACACGTGGAAATATTTTCCCCTTCTTGAAGCTCTATTTTTAAGAAAGGAACCTACGGGTTGTAAGTCATCTCATAAACCAAACTTTAGGTCATTTTTCATGCCAATTTCTGTGTACTCAAGGCTCCTAAACTGGGGCTTGTTATACTCACTTTTGGAAATCATATCAAAGGGGTCTCGGTACCAAGGTAAAGTTGATTACTGCTTTGCATCCTCAAATTGATTGGCAAGCTGAGACAATTCAAACACTTGAAGAAATGTTGAGGGCTTGTGTATTAGAGTTCAAAGGAAATTGGTATGAGCACCTACCACTTTTTGAGTACACCTATAACAATAGCTATCACTCAAGCATAGAGATGACAACATTTGAATCTTTGTATGGAAGCGATATAGGTCTTTGGTGTTAGTGAATGGCCTTGATAGGACCGACTTGGGCATGGATGCTATGGAGAAAGTGATTCTCATAAGGGAGAATTTTAATATGGCTCAAAGTCTCCAAAAGTCATACTCTAATGTTAGAAGAAGGGAACTTGAGTTCAATGTTGATGTTTGAGTCAATTTGAAAATTTTGCCTATGAAAGGTGTGGTGCATTTTGGCAAGAAAGGGAAGTAAGCCCTATGTATATAAGGCCTTAAAAAATTATTACGAGGGTTTGTAAGGTGGCTTATGAATTAGAGTTGCCATTGAAGATAAGTATGGTACATCCGGTGTTTCATTTGTTGATATTGAGGAAGTTTGTTGGATATCCAAATTTAGATGTGAGTGTGGAAGAAAATTTGATCTATGAAGAGGTTAGGGTTAAGATTCTAGACCGGCAAATGAAGAAATTGAGGAACAAAGAAGTTACATTTATCAACATCCTTTGGTGGAATCAACAAGCTGAAAATGCAAATGGAAAGTGAAAGTGGATATGTTGAAATGATACCCTCTTCACTTTCACTCAATTCAAGCCTAAGATATTAAGTTATTCTTGCCCAAAGACCTCAAATTCTTTGCATTTCAGTTTTCACATCATTTATGCATATTTACATGCTTATGAGATTGCATTTGAATGATATTTAGAGTATGAGTTTGAAATTTTTTGTGAAAAACATGTTTAAGTTATACTTTGCATCTATGTGGGGTTGTGAGATTTTTTCTACTCCTTTAAAGCTTACATTTAGCACATCCAAGGATAAATGTTTTCAAAGGGAAGATATTGTAAGGCCTCGCAAGTTAGAAACTATAGAAGTACATAAAACGCAAAAGTTGGGAAATTAAAGATCAATGTACGAGCCACATTTAAGGCTCATGGTCTAAACCACAGGTCATAGGCAAGGCTTAGGGACTCGGTCAGTGGGGGTGAAAAATTAATTAAGTATGAGGGGTAGTTTATGAGTTATTTGTATGGTTCATAAAAGGAATTATGAACCGTATGAGGTGTTCGTGAATTGGGTCAAAGTGGTGAAAATTTGAGTTTCTAGATCTTGGTTTACAAACTAAAAGATAGGTCGTGATTATGTTTATAAGCTATAGAATGATCTCATGGCTTGTGTTTTGAGAAGGTTGGAATTTTCTAAGTGTGGGATAGGATTACGGGTGAGTTTACGACCCGTCAACTGTTTTACGAATTGTAAAAGGGGTTTGTAGTTTGAGGTTCAAAGATGTGTTTCAGGGGCCAAAATATAACCAAGATGAAACCCCAAATTTATGACCTATAAGTCAATCCACAACCCATATACGGGGTTTGTAGATAGGGTCCGACAATTTTTAATGAAGGATAGTTTCAACATTTTTCCACATCCTAAGCCCAATACTACATTGTTTTAAGCCTATTCCCTCCCATATTAGCCCTAATTCACTCCAAACACTCATATTCTCTCCTACATCTAAACCCCCTAAAAGATTCTTCTAAGATAAATTCTCTCCTTGAGGCACAACGAAGGCAAGTTAGATTTTTTCAAGTCCTCTTCCCCGAACTTAAGATTATTTTTTAGGCTCTCAATCAATCTATGTGGATTTTATTAGTTGACCCTTTTCATCGACAAAGATTAAGTATTTTTCTATTTCATTAGCTTTCAAGTATGGGTATTTCATTAGATGCATCAAGTCTCTCTAAATGTTGATATTATCATATATTTTCAGTTATATGAGCTATGTAAAATGCAATGTTATAAAATGTTATGAATTTGATGATTTTACAAGATGAATTTTATGTTCCCTTATCTAGGGTTTTGAATGATTATGTATGGTATTTGAGAATGGTTTAAATTGATAAGTTTCATTTTGTTTATGTCTAATTCTCTATAATTGTATGATTTAAAGCTTACATACATTAACCCACCAAGTTTCAAGTTAAGTTTTATGATGAAGTTAGTTATGAATGATGAAGGGCATCACTTTGTTATAAAAGTTTGTGAAAGTATTTTATGAAGCCCTTTTTATGATGTTTTAAAGATGGTGAAAGGAAAATTCTCACCAAAAGTGGGCCTTTTGTGAAAGGACAATGCTTACTTGAAGGGATTCCCAAGATAATGAGCTACTATTAATGTCACGACTCGGACATAGGGCCTAGCCATGACATGGAAAATGTGACACCTAAAGGTATTGCATCCAGCCTCATGTTCATGATCACAAGAATTGATAAGGTAAAATAGGCATAACATAAGAGAATAAGCAAGCAGAACGTATCATAGTAGAAATGTCATAGTTTCCCTTAGGGGAGATTACATCAATATAATAGTGTGTCTAAAACATGCCTCTATATCAGAAGATCCTGGAGGGGTCTTGAATGTAGCTTACTAGTTCACCCTCAAGACACATAAAAAAAGCAACACAGTCTAAATAGAAAAGCATCATAAAAAGGCTTGCTCCCCAAGCATGAGAACTCACCAACAATCTTCAAACTCAACTCCTAAGCTAGTCATGAAATAGAATAGTCGCCTCGTTGTCCATCCCTACATGGTTAGATCATATAGGCTAAGAAGAATGTGTTAGTGCATGGAACGTACTAAGTATGTAGGCATGCCATGAATCAAAAGACATCACAATAATATAGGTATGCATAATCATAATCAATAGGATATGGACACAATATGTACAAACATGCAAGTTTAAAATCGTGAGAAGAAACATCATTCAAATCCTTTCATAACCTTAATATACAGATATGGGAATAGGACCATAACTGACATATGAGACTATGCAGACACATAGAATCTTGATATTCACTCTACATCAAGCTAAGAGGAGTCTACTTTGCTAAGGTAGACTTGATCCTCATCCTATAGGCTCTATCCTAGCACGGTGAGAACCATCATTTGACCCCACCCTTGAGGCTCTATCCTAAGCATGCCGAGTGTTCATTAAAGCTATATGGATCCATTAGCACTCCTTTAAGGCATGAAAATATGAATATCATTCCTATTGTGGCACATAGTTATGGGAGCATGGTATCTACCAAATCCCTCTCGGTGCTAAGTCATATCCACGGAGTACATAAATCATGCATATATATAAATTTTAACATAGTTCATACTTCATTAAAATCATACTTTCATAATTAGTATATAATCATCTTATTATTCATAAAAACATCATGTCATAAGAATAGTCCATCTACTTTGCTTTTAATCTTAAGGTGGGTAGACATTCCCACCTTAACATGATCATCATAAACATTAAGGATTTCATCATCCTCTTTATCATAGCATCATTATCATCATAACATCATCATCATTATCATTAAAACTTGCTTTTACATAGGCCAAACACATAAAGGGCCCCTTAAACTTGACACAATTTTTTATTTTGGCACCTTAAATATGGCTTGTTCAAAGTATATATTTTAACATTATTAAAAATGTATCACTTACACACAATTAAGTGATGTGGCAAGAGAGTGTGTATCACACTTTCTCTAAGAGAATGAAATCCAAAAAAATATTTAATTATTTTTTTAAAATAAAATTTATTTCTTCTTTGATTTTTTATCATCCTCAATACCACCACTCTTCACTCACGAGATAGGATCTGTTGAGGTAAAAAAAATTCTTTGTTGATTGAAACATTTAAAATTTTATTTAGAGATTAAAAATTCACGCAACAATTATTTAATTGGTTCCAAAAACATATATAACCGCCCCTAACTTGCCCTTAATTTTTATTTTAGGACTTTATCTTTCTATTCCATTTTAGTCATTTAATCCTATTTTTTATGTACCATTTAAATTTTAAAAAATCTTAATTTTATAATTTTTAAAATTTTTATATATGCTCTTCTACTGCAATTTTGCATTTTAAAAATTGACGTTCATATGTTAGTTTTCATTAAAAAAATTGACGGATAAACATTGATTTTTTTGGTATTTTTGCCTTAAAAATAACCGTCAAAAGTGTGTCGATTTTCTTTCTTAAAACAATCAATAACAATTCACCAAAGTCTATCAAGTTTAATGTTTCTTTAATAGCATTATTAGCAATGAACAATAGTTTTTTTTTACTTTTATTGAAGATGAATTTTTTTTTCCCGTATTGAGGTGAATGAAAAATTAGAAAGCTAGTATTTGAGTTAAATCCAAATAGTTTGAATATGAATATATACATACATATATACATACATACATACATACATATATATACACACACACACACATATACATACATATAAGAAAGAAAATTGACACAATTTGCTTGGTTATTTTTCAAGAAAAGAAATAGAGAAATTCAAAAATATATTTTTTTAAAATAATTTATCCATTAATTTTTAAAAAAATATTTTTAAACATAATGGACAAACGTCAGTTATAAAATGAAAAGGTGAAAATAAAGAGTATAAATAAAAATAAAGAAATTACAAAATTAGTTTTTGATTTTAAATGGTACACAAAAATTATAACTAAACCATAAAATGAAACAAAGGTAAGATAGAGGATCAAAATTAAAAAATGAGGGCAAGTTAGAGGGGTTATTTATTTATTTTTAATTAGCTTTTGTGACATGTCATGGCATGTGAAGCACACTCTCCCCATGTTGTTGATTCTTTGGACAAAAGGATCAAAATGAAACATGAAAATTGAAGTTGAAGGGTTAAAATGAAACAAGGTTGAGTTGGAGTGTCAAAATAAAATTTTGGGACAAGTTTAAGGGTCTGCATATGTGTTTGGCCTTTTACATACTTGAAATCATAGTCATAAGAAACATAGCTTCATCGGAGACTAGGATTAAGTGTGAGTTCATAAATAATTGAGTTAAAACCATGCAATTTGATGAAATTCATAGAGGAAATATGCAATTAAAACCAATTTGGATCGTAGGTAAAGGAACCCACATCAATTCATCAAGCCGTAATCATACATACATGAAATCACATACTTTTACTTAGAATCCTAGAATCCATGTAATTCTTCATACTTCACGCATAAATAAGTATAATCATTATGTAGGAATCATAATTCATGCATTTGAAATCATGGCATAAAAGCCCATAAGAAATCATCATGAAACTTTTGATAAAAAAAGAAAGTTTTGGATTGGGTTTCACGGATAAAATTAATCTATGAATGAAGCCCTATATACCTCAAATAAGATCCTTAAGAATTGGGGTAGAAAAAAACTTGTAATCCTTACCAAAGCTTGGAACCTAGCTTCAATGGAGTCCTTGTTCTAGAGAGAGAAATATTTGAGAACCCTTGAAGGAATTATGAGGATGAATGAATTAGAATGAGTTAGGAATATGACTTATAGAGGTTAGGTCGGTTAAGTTAGTTAGGAGGGCCAAAACGATGTAGTTTAGGAATTACATGAATTGGAAATGTCTAAAAATTCCCTTCATTAAAACTTGTTGGAGCCATCCACGAGAACCCATCCACGCGTCGTGGTTCAACCTATGCCTCATGCCTTGGCTTGTAGAACCTGTGTTACCAAAAATTAAGCTACTAGAATTGTTACTTCTCAAACCACAAACACATAGGATGACCCATCATTCCTTTCACGGGTCGTAAGTCCCTTCATGGAGTAGTTCTAGAATTTGAAAATTTTCCATCCTTTAGAGGTCTCTTTGACGATACCATCCATGGGTTGTAGATCCATTGATGAACCCTCCTATTAATCCTAGGTCAATTTCCATATATTTCATGATTTCCAAGTTTACTGGACTCAATTCACGAAACCTTCCTATGACCTGTGAATCCATCCACGAGTTGTAGTCTGGCTTGTATAACCAAGTTAGTTCTAAAATTTCTTAACTTTCATTTTTCAAGCCCATAAATATGAGGATGTTATAGTTAATATGATGATGTTATGTCTTAAACCTTATGAACATATGATTATGATTAGATTTTAAAGTATTTCGTGGAACTTGACTTAATATCGAATGGGGCTTGAGGTGGGGCTCAGTAACGGAACCTTAGTAGCAACTTCTTTGTTCATTACCTATGTGCTACCATAGAAGCCTTTGTAGGCTAAGGCTAGTGGATCCATAATAGCATAAAGTTAAAGTAAAAGATGTGCATGCATAAGTTGATGGAGTTCTATCTTGTAAGTAGTCTCCCCATGCCAATGTAAAGGGTTATGTTGGATTTCAAGTGGTAGCTCTCATGGTCTTAAATATCAGTAATAGTCTCCTCCCACATAGATATGCATATGATGATTCATGATTATTATGTTACGTCAAATCATATTTTAAATGATGCATTGATCATTCATCATTTTTAGCTTTATTCCCTTATTATGGTTGTGCATATTGCTTACTATGTTATTATCACTCTCTTTCTGCATTGCATCCCACATACTTAATATATTCAAAGTACAAATGTGTATTTTGCTTACATGATATCACCTTGTAGGGACTAACGCTCCTCCTTCCCCAGCATGTGGCTAGTTGTGGATGTTGAAGGCTAGTTGATTGGTGAGTCCTCTAGTTCGAGGAAAACACCCATTTTCATTCAAGTTTGTAGTATTAAGACATTTAATATCTTAAGTTGTAATTTATTTTGCTATATTTTACTTGAGGGTGAGCTTTGAACATGTCTGGCCCGCGCCAAGTCTTTTGCTAGATGGTATTGTTGGACAAATGTATGAGGAGTTTATGTTTGAACCTTGCTTTTATGATTTGATCTCCCTTAGTCCCATTTCCCTATTTTAAATTCCACTTTTATTTATGATCAAATCCTTTGAATGCTTAATGAATGTTAAGAGGCTTGGGTAAGGTACCTTCGAGTTCTTCATTCAGCGTGTCACGACTAGACCCTAGGCTTGGGTCATGACAAAACTCTTTGAGCCTATGAAAGCTCCACTCATACTCCTCAAACCACACAAAAGGAACATCCTGACAAGTCAACTGGGTCAATGGGGCAACAATAGTGGAGAAGACCTCAAGAAAATCATTGGTAGCAACTAGCTCATTCGATGAAACTTCAAAACTCTATAACATATATGGGCCTTACCCATTTGCGGATAGCCTCTATCTTCACCGAGTCCACCATGATGCTCGTTTTGGATACAATGTGTTCTAGAAACTTCAATTACTCCAACTAAAACTTGCACTTTGAAAACTTGGCATAAATTCATTGATCTTTCAAATTTTGGAGCACAACCCTCAAATGTTGTTTATGCTCCTCCCTACTCCCCGAGTAACTAGAATGTTGTCGATGAATGCAATCATGAAGGAGTCAAGATAGGTCCTGAATACTGAGGACATCAAATTCTATAAAGGTAGCAGGGCCATTAGTCAACCCAAATGATATTACAAAGAATGTGCAGTGGCTATAGCGAGTCTGAAAGGCAGTCTTAGGGATGTATATTGCCCTAATCCTTAGGTGGTGATACCCAAACCTTAGATAAATCTTAGAAAACACAGCATTACCTAGTGCCTGATCAAATAATTAATCAATGTGATGCATGGGGTAATAGCTCTTCAACGTCACCTTATTCAACTGCCTATAATTGATGTACATTTGCATAGTCCCATCCTTTTTGTGATAAACATGACAAGAGCACCCCAAGACAAGACACTCAAACAGATAAACCTCTTACCTAAAAGGTCCTAAAGATGAACACTAAGCTCGAGCTCTTGGGAGTCATCTAACAAGGAAGGACTAAAATGGGCTTTCTACTAGGCTTTAAATATATAGAAAAATTGATATACCTCTCTGGGGAATAAGCTAGGTAGGTCAGTACGGAATGCATCTCTTAGACCACCAAAAGAGAATCAATAAAGGGTGCCTTACTAGATACATCTCGAACATATGTTAAATAAGTTAAACACAAGACACAACCAACTACTGAGCTCGCATAAAATATATAATCCCTATTAGTTTATAGCTATAAGAACCCCACCATAAAATTGGGGGCAAGCTAGGCATGGATAAACTACATGATGAGGAGATAACTAATCTGTACCTAGAATAACAGTGAAATTTAGCATATCAAGTAAAATAAGGTCTGTCCGGGTGTCCTCTCTTGAATAGTCAATGCACATGATCTACAAGCCTAACCTACTACTAAGGAATCTCTTATCAGGGTAAAAACATGCAAGGTACTACTAATGGCTCAGAAGTAATACCCAGATGAGGAGCAAAATATATGGGCACATATAAATTTGTAAAGATTGGATAAAATAAGGTTGAAGAAGTCTACTAATATAAAAGATACTGGTGATAATGTCATATGATCCCTAAGCCTCCACCCTTATTAAAGTGGCATAGAAGTAGCCCTATCGGCCTCTACCACATCTGTCTATCCTACCACCACCAAGCTCCTTAGGGACCTCCTTGAGTACCCTAATGACAACCTCCTTAGCACTAGCTGTGGTCTCCACCTCTAGCGCCTTCGCTTTGGTCTCCGCCTTTTGGTAAAGGTAGTACTGCCCCTTTGAACCTCACGATGAAAATATGCTCCATTGTATGAGCATGATCAACTATATCAAGGAATGAGCGACCTACTAAAACTAAGCACTTTGTCTCCAATCTCATCTAGTACCTAAACCCATGCACAAAACAATGTGCTTTCTCCTCCTTAATAGGTAAAATCATAGCAATATGGTGGAAAGCTGGTGAAATCTATCCTTGGACTTTCAGACCATCTTAGGGCCTACTCATAACACTCCAGCGATTATCTCTAGCTAAGAAAGCATTCAAAAATTCCATGATAGGGGAAGCGGTCTACCTGGCCTAGTATGTAACTAGGAGCCCAACAATTGGTGAGTTGAACCATGAAACTGGTGAGCAGTGAAGTCAGCTCCCCTAGACTCCACAAGGCCTAAAGAATGGAGTTGCTCATGACATATGGTCAGAAACTACATAGCATCCTCTCTAATCACTCTTAAAATATTGAAGGTGACAGCCTCTGAATACCTCCAACAGCTTTTGTTCCCACAATGTCATAACACATTCTAGGGCAGCTGGCTTTGATGCTACAAATGTCGGGGGCAGTTGGACCTCAAAACTAGTGGTGAAAACTTATCCTGTGGTGCTGGTATGTTGAGAACTAGAGCTAGGGCCTATTGCATACCCTCATTAACCATTATTAACTAAATAATGGCTGCCAATAGGGCTGGAGTCATAACCAGTGTGGCTAGGGAAAGTTCCATTCTTAGCCCCTCCGATTAAGGAGAAATACAGGCGTCCTAGTGTTCCTCTGCAAGCTTTAGAGCTGCATCTCTTTCTAGGGCTGGTGCTATACCGCTAAATCTACCTCGTGATTAGTCTCTAGCTTTTTTTGGGCTCTATCTGTCGGTCATAGGATCTCATCAGTGTGGGTAGTACTACTGTCATGACCCAGACCTAGGGTCTAGCTGTGACATAGTGAATGTGACACCCGAAGGCATCCCATCTAAGTCTCGTGTTCATATCATAAGCATCTCTAAGGTAAAATAAGTATACATAAGAGAATAAGCAAGCAAAATGTATAAAACTAAGAATGTCATAGTTTCCCTTAGGGGAATACATCAATCCATAGTGTCCAAAACACGCCTCTACATCATAAGATCTTGGTAGGGTCTAAAACATAGCTTACTAGCTCACCTTCAAGATATACATCAAAAGAAAATGATAAAGTTTCAACATATTAAAACATCATGAATGGGCTTGTTCCCAAAGCATGGGAACTCACCAACAATCTTGAAGCTCGAAATCCAAATTTAGCCATGTAATGAAATAGTCACTTCGTCGACTATCCCTACATAGTTAGATCATGTATGCAAAGAAGTATGTGTTAGTACGTGGAATGTACTAAGTATGCAGGTATGTCATGAATCAAAGGACATCACAATATAACATCAATATATATAATCATAATCAAAAGGTAAGAACACAATATGAATGAGCAATGCAAGTTAAAAATCATGAGAAGAACATCAATTCTATTCATAACCTTAGCTTACATATGTGGGAATAAGATCATGACATATATACAAGACCATGTGGACTATTACATGGAATCATGATGTTCCCTCTACACCAAGAAAAGATGAGTCTACTTTGCCTAGGTAGATTCGATCCCCACCCTGTAGGCTCTATCCTAGCATAGTGAGAACCCATCACTTGACCCCACCCTTCAGTCGTTTTATAACCATCAATGATTGGTGAACTTTATAGATTTTCCATTATAAAATTCGAAGCTAAATGAATCCATTAGAACACTTTTAAGGCATAAAACATGAACATTATTTCTATGATGGCACATAGTTTTGGGACTATGAAATCTACCAAAGCCCTCTCGGTGCTAAGTCATATCCCACAGAATACATAAACCATGCATATACATAGCTTTCAACATAGTTCATACTTCATTAAAATCATAATTTCATAGATTATAAAATGGTCATCATAATCTTTTATGAAAATATCTCATACTATAAGAATAGTCCATCTACTTAGCTTTTCATCATAGTGTGGGTGGATATTCCTACCATATCATCACCATCATTAACATTAGGGTTTTCATCACCTTTTTTATCATAGCATCATCATCATCATCAATGTTATAACATCATCATTATCATAAAATATTCTTTACATACTTAAGCTCATAATCATTAAAATTCATAGCTTTATCATAGGAGACTAGGGCTAATATGAGTTCATAACAATTGAGTCAAATTCATGCAACTGGATAATATTTATAGAGAAAATATGAAATTAAAACCAATTTGGATCATTAGTAAAGGAACCCAAATCAAATCATTAAGCCCTAATCATGCATACTTGAAATCTCATACTTTTGCTTCAAAATCATATACATCATGTAATTCATCATAATTCATGCATAATTAGATATAATCATCATACAAGAATCATAATCCATGCATTTGATATCATAACATAAAAGTGAAACGACCCCAAAAAGTGCCCAAAAATGTGCCTCGAAAGTGCCCAAAAT